>JAUPFV010000002.1:51909909-52111372 GCA_036936605.1 Limnanthes douglasii subsp. nivea
AAAATATGACTTTTCACCCATTATCACTCGCAGGAAAATGATCAATTGGAAGTCATCGATCGTATACTTTTATAAGGGTTTTTTCGAATTTTGTAAGGAACAACTGAAAAATGGTCAGACACTTTACAATAAGCATTATTGATATACAAAACAACATCATGGATAACAATAAGGGAGATACATTCCGTACTCGTATATGGAATGAATGTGGTGGTTCCCATATAAATGGTTAACCTATCATACCAAATGAATAACTACTCCATACCTTTAAATAAAAAAGAATAATGACCAAGATAGAATTAATTAACGGGCCACGTGAGAATGCGTTCCTTTGCATAGAACACTACAACAAGTTGATGGAAAATTGATATAATACGCGGGTTCCAAATAATAATTTCTAAGCAAGAGAATGGTTATGATATGAGTGGTTTTACTTATTGAAAATCCCAAGTTATGTAATATGAACTCTAACTGAGAGGGCACGTACTCGGTAGTAAAAAAACAAATCAAGTTACATACAGGTTAGTAGACTTTGAAATCAGACTACTAATGCACTCATATAATATTCACCAATTAAAATTATATATATATATATATATTGAATTTTTATGTTATTTATTTTTTATTTTATTTTTTATTTTTAAAATTTTGGACGACGTACTTGGCCGGAAAAGATTTTAGAAACGTCAATTTCCTCACTTTGATTAATAGAAGTTTTTATTATTTTCCCTTATGTTATTTAGGATTAATCACAATTTTTTTTTAAAAGTATGCTTGTAGATATTTTGAGACATAATCGTAAGATAATACTTGGGAGAGTTCAATTCAAATGAGATTTTAAAATTTTGTGAAGAGTATAGAATAAGACGACTAACAACGGTTCCAAGATCACCTCAACAAAATGGGGTCGCATATAGAAAATATAGAAGAATTCTTAACATGGCAAGAAGTATGTTGAAGAGCAAAAGTATTCTTAAGTAATTTTGGGGATTGCATCATCTACTTGTCAAATCGATGTCCCACAACAAGCATGAAAATGATTGAGATTAGCTATTACTCATTTACGAGTTTTTGGAAGCATAGTTTATGCACATATTGATGATGAGTTTAGGAAAAATTTGGATTATAAAAGTGACAAGTTTGTCTTTGCTGGCTTTGATGCAAGAGCAAAATGGTACAAACTTTAAACCCCATCAGTGGAAAAATTATTATTAGCCGTGATATTATATTCGATAAAAAAGCTCATGCAATTGGAGCAACACACAAGAATATTAAAATTTATTTCCATACATTGATGAATAAAGTGAAGAAAAATTATGAGCAACACATAACTCCTCCTATATCACCGCAAGGATCAAGTTATGGATAACTCATTTTCTCATCCTCGTCAAGTTATAGTGATGAAACACCACATAGGTGTTATAAAAGAAATATATGATGAAACATAAGTGCATGGAATAGTAAACTCAACAAATACTTCCAAGCTCAAGAATTTTACAAATGTCTTCATGAACATGGTTTATATGTCACGAGTAATAAAACTAGAGAATTTTTTTCTTGGATGCTTATATGTAGATGATTTAATATTTATGGGGAATAGTCTAATTATGTTCAAAATATTTAAACAAGACATAACAAAAGAATTTGAAATGACTGATATTGGGCTTGTATCATAGTATCTTTCATATAAGTGAAGAAACTGAAAGATGTAATTCTAATCTCGCAAAAAAGTTATACATAAGAAATTTTGAAGAAATTTAAGATGGAAAATTGTCAAGCTGTTAGCACCCCCATACATACTATATAGTGTTGGACTTGTTAGTCAATATATGGAGGCTTCAACAACAACACACTTGAAGGCGCCCAAGATGATTATTCATTATCTTAAAGGTACGATTGATTATGAATTATTTTATCATCATTCTAACGATTTCAAACTTGTTGGCTATTGTGCTAATGATTGGGCTGCTGACATTAATGATTGAAAAAGTACTACCGAATATGTATTTTTCTAAGTGATACATCTTTCTCCTGGACTTCAATAAAGAAAATCATTGTTAATTTATCTACTTGTGAAGCAGAATATGTGGCGGCATGTTCTTATGTTTGTCAAGATATATGGTTAAGGAGAGTTTTTGGAGGAGCTTAATATGCCACAAAATGAACCCACAGAAATATTGGTTGATAACAAGTCGACTATAGCTCTGGCGAAGAATCCGATGTTCTATCAATAAAGTAGGCATATTGATACAAAATATCATTATATTCGAGAGTGTATCGAAAGAAATGAAGTGGAGCTCAACTATGTGAAGTCTCAAGATCAAATCAGTGACATATTTACGATACCCGTAAAAAAGTAAAGTCTTCATCAATTTTTGAAGTCTACATGGATAGTCAAAATTAAGAGGGAGTATTAAAAATAAATTAATAAATAATTTTGACTCTGCAAAATAAAGAAAGATGTATAAGTGATTCTAGATGATTCTTGGTACATGAACATCTATTTAATAGATACATGTATCCATACAAAATTCTAGTGAGTCTCCTAAATTGAGTTGTGTGAATTGTATTTTCTAATAATGACCCTTTGACAATTGCTTATGCATCGAGCAGTCCAAGACCGTTATTTTTCAGAGGGATGATGGTAAATTGTTCAGTGACTAATGGGTTCAATAGTTTTCAGTTTCATGGCCAACCACATGGCTAAACTGCTTATTTTTTTCTCTAAAATGGTGAGATTAGTGTCTAAGGTCGGTCATATTTTAGGTTTCACTCGACATGTTTTTCCTCTGGTAGCCATTGATGTATGTGGAAATTTTATAAAGTTTAAGGTTCGACGAAAATGTTGAAATACATGAATTTAGATTAGACTAAGAAGTTTGAGTTTTGGTGGATATATTCATAAAATTTATTAAATGAACTAGCGGCTTTGAGCTCATATTTATCAATAAAGGTATGATTTATTCTACTTCCTTTGATTATTTCAATATATTAGTATTTGATTGGCTGGCAATAGGGGGTCAAAATGATAGAATGTCTAATATTTTTCATTCATGCCACGCATGTTTCAGATGATTTTCCACTCTTGAAAAGTACTCTACGCATACGTGAAGAAGAACTTGGCACTGATTGTTAACATTTCAAACCTATGCAAATGGTGTCCTGGTGTGGATTTTACCCATCGTATTCTAACGAGTATGACTTTGATCAGGATATTCTCATCTTTTATGACTTTTAATCAGGATATTCGTGTATTTTATGTTGAACTTCTCGAAATTGGCAGTGCAAACAACCGTCATACAACTTTACTTTTTAAGATATGCTCCAAAAGAAACAAACGATGGCACCTGTTTATTATGAAAAAATCTTATGAACCCTTTTGAATGTATGACGGGATTAACGCTCATATGTTTCGAACCCCTTCGTTCATTATTATTGACAACCTTTGCTTCTTGTTCAGGATCCCAGTTGCTCTTTAGTCCATAACGTTTTCACTCATTGGGTCACAAGCCTTATGCTCATGTAATGATCAAAATGTACCAATTTGGTCGGTTCCAAACATATGATGTCTCCCATTGAGTTAACAATATAATTTATCCCTTCAGTCCAATAATTTAGGGTATAATTTTTTTGTTAGGACTAATTTACTCATACATCTATATTCTCGTCTTGACTAAGGCTATTGATGAAGGAATGATTAAATTGGGGTACAAGAACCCTGTTCGGCTATGCCCACTAAACTAACTCACTCAACAATATTATTTCAATAAACAAGCCTATGATTTATGTAATATAAATCTTGTATAACCTGAGCTTATTATACCAGAAAACTCAGACTGACTATTATAAATAAAGATTCACTCGCATTTGCTAGGAACAAATATTAATTTTCTTTGATACTATAATGCTATAACGACTTTGTATCCGTTACTTATATCTAGCGTTGACAAATCAATGAGTGCTCACGTTGACCTTTTAACATCCCATCATCAGTTTTGGGTAATGAATTGATTACATTGGCTGCAAGATTAGCATGTGTCATTGCGAGTTCCTTCGTCGTTTGTACACCCTGATCGATAACTTCACACAGCTTATGAAACTCTTCTGTGATAAACAATATCGAAGTTGTTTATTCATATCAATTTGTATCCATCCCCGATCCAAATTTAAAAGAGAGTCAATGGCTGACATCATATAATATTAATTTATATTTTAAATTCATGTTAATATTATAATAAAATATTAATATTTTTAGACTATATTAATCTGTTTTCATCTGAGTTTATGAATTTAGATAAATGTGTAATAGTTCGGCCATAAAATATATGGCCCATCAAATCATATATGGGAACAAATATGCAGACATTAGTTAAAGACACAAAATATCTAATTTAGATAAATTTTATTAGTTAATGAAAATATCGATTAAAATATTTCATTTATATATATATATTAAATTAATTTTTAAATTCTATGAATAAAGATAAAAGTCAACAAAATGATAAAATTTATTATTCTTGTTTTTCTCTTTATTTCTCTATCTCTCTAATAATATGTCCTAAAACCTCCGATCAAATCTCTTTCTAAGAATTTTTCCCATAAATCGGTGTCATATTTGGAAAAAACAAATTCCAATAATAAACAATGACAATATGTGCACACCATAACCTAACTCTGCATTTTGGTAACTCGAATCATAAACAATGGCAATATGTGCATACCATAACCTAACTCTGCATTCTGTGCATTTTGGTAACTCAAATCTGAGTAATAAAATAATATGTTTGGTGAATGTGTGATCCTATTTTTCACTCTATTGGGCTCTAAAAATTGGTCTAATATATTTTCTATTGATTCAAGTTGGTGTTTGGACCTTTTTTTTGGACCAAATTTTTTCATTTAGTCTTATTTTTATATTAAAAGTATCAATGAATGAGTTTAATATTCATTTTAATTTAGACTCAATTTTTTAAAAACACTTTTTTTAACATATGCTTATCTTTTTTCAAAGATAATTTTTATGTGTAAGACCATCCACAACATGGCATTATTGCGCTGAATATGCACATTAATACGCACAACAACTCATTATTGGGTTGTTGTGGCAGGTGTAAGATGATATCTGGTTCAAAATATAAACCACATTTCATCTTTTAAAATATCAACAATAGCGTGCCTTGTGGTAGGCTGTTGTTGTATTTTTTTTCAAATAGTTTTATAAAATATGGTATAGAATGATGTGGAAAATAGAGAAATATGGTAGGGTTCGTTGAAAGTTGAAATATGTTTTACTGTGTGGAGTGAAGATTTTTGAAGAATTGTTTAAGAACTATGCTGATGTGGCGAATTTTGGAAGATGAAATATGCTAACTGTTATGGGTGGTCTAAGGTTGTGTGCTTTGGAGTTGGGTCTCTAAAACCTTTGGGTTTAGTCCTCGTTCCCTTATTAGTGGTCTAGCTTTATTCTTATATTATCTTATTATTTTAGTTGGGTTTCATTTTGGGTTTTTCAAAATAAAAGTCATATACTTTTTATTTCATTGTTCATTTATTTTTTTAAAGAATGTTGTTTAAAGATGCTTGCAGCAAGGTAAAAGTTATATTTTCTAGTTGTGATATTCTAAATAGTAAGATTTTGTATAATAAAAATGTAGTCGCAGTCCATAGTTAGATCAAACACACTTTAAGTTTTTTATGTTTATTGATTTTTGGACCGTGCGTTAGTTGAACGACCTAATATGAAAAAAAATATGATATTATTGATTTTATCATTAGGAATAGTATCACGATCATGTTTCTAATGAAGACTAAGGTTCATTTAACTAATATTAGCTCAATTATTAGAAATATTTCCTATTTTTGAAGTATGCCACTAATCAGTCCTCTTATATACTAGGTATGATCTGAGTTATCTGGAGCCCTAATATCTTTTTATATCTATGCTCTCCACGATGGGCCCGAGCATCATTCTATGTGGGTTGATCTAAAGGTTATTTCAACATCTTACCGCAATTATTCATGGGTTTCTCTCGAATACTTCAACGCTATTCGTAATCCGGATGAACGAACTAACTCGTTCTCTCAAGGATAGATTTGATAGGGTCGGATTTTGTTGGAAGGCCAAAGGGTAAGTGGTTCAAATTTTTATAATAAGTAGGGCTGTCAATTTCGGGTTTCGGGTCGTGTTCATGTCAGATTTGACCAACCTGAAATTTTAGAACCTGTGACACGAACCCGACCCGAAATTCGTGTCAGGTTCAACACCTGTTAAAAACCTGTTGGACCCGAACCCGACCTGTTTGACAGGAAATTGTATCCAACACGAAACCGACCTGTTTGACACGAATTTTGGGTAAAGGCAAAACTTAATAAATGGAGATGCAAGGGATCGAACCCTGTACTTCCCGCATGCAAAGCGGGCGCTTAACCATTTGAGCTACATCCCCTTTTCAAATTTTATTGGTCCACTATATTAATATAAAGTCAAGATACGCCTACTTCATATATTTACACCGGCTTTACTATCACCGGTGAAGTTATCTTACCGTAAAATATATGGTGATAATGGGTTTGCCATCTCACCTAAACATGAAAAAAACAATACATGAGATAAATTAAATAAATTTCAGAAAATATCAAATAACCACTAAGTTGTCACTTCTTAACAAATAACCACTAGAATTGTAAATCGATTCATCCCACAAAATAAGATTGAATGCATTCAATATCTATTAATAAATCTAGCAAACTCACACGAATCAGATAAAAAAAACTGTTAAATAATAAATCATTTCCATTTTTTATTCTTAATATTATAATCTATATACACAGAAGATGAAAGAAGAATAAAATTCAAAACTTTATAGCAAACATGTGAACCATCATTTGTCCTCCCTCATATACTTAATTAAGTATACTATTTATTTTATATCTTTTAAATTAAAATAAAATTATTTCATTAATAAAGTTTTATAAGTATTTTTAGTGTTCTAATTTATAGGTCAAAATTTTAAAATAAAATTATTTTATTAATAAAATTTTATTCAGTGTTTTCAGTATTTTATTTTACAGGTGTACAAGTCTTTTGGGTTTTACAGGTCTGTTTCGGGTTTAAATGTCTTTTCAGGTTTCACATGTCTTTTCGGGTTTACGGGTTTTTTTCGGGTTTTACAGGCCAGTTTCGGGTTTACAGGTCTTTTTGGGTTTTACAGGTCAGTTTCTGGTGACACGAACCCAACCCGAACCCGACCCGTTTTTTTTTCGAGTTGGGTTCGTGTCGTGTCTTAATTTCATCGGGTCTGAAATATCAGGTCTCTAACCCTAAAAGTTCGGGTCGTGTTCGTGTTGGGTGTACAGGTCGTGTCCAAAATTGACAGCTCTAAATAAGAGTGATGTTATGTAAGCTATGTATCTAGTATAGTAACTTGAGTGCTTACTTCACTTTATTTTGGGCCTCCAAGCCCACCGAACTGACATGAATGTATAAACCGACCCAGTTAACCCATGGATCTTTGCAATCTTATAAATAGTGCCAAAATAACATTTAATGGGTTGGTTGATTTATCTTTATACTAATAGTAGCAAGCCTCCTCATTATCTTTCTACCCTTTACCCAAAATTAATAACTAACCATTCGAAATTACTTTCAATCAAGAATAATCATCATAAAATTGACAACCACATTGGGAGAGTGGAAGTGCCCGAATAACAATATTCAAAACCTTTCGTGCTTCGTATTTATTTGAGGCATGGATCCCGACATGCAAATTGATCAATCTCTTGAGCATGAGGGGATAAAATGTGAAAATGAGCATGTTAACACGTCTCATGTAAATCAAAATACAGAGGGAAGATTTTTCATGCAAGAAGAGAGTGATCAGTTGTGGAAAGAGATTGAAGCTTTGGGAGCCCAAAGGCAGCCTGAACCAGAGCTAAATATGAAGAATTTATTAGGATGTCATAGTTCTGATTAGCTAGATAACAACCACAAATAAAATGAAGGTGATCAGTCCCCAAAAGTTTGTAAAGAAACGAAAAAGGAATACGGGCTAAAAAATTATCGAACATATCGGATTTTGTTGGAAACTCCACCATGTAATCAGATTCTAATATATTTTCTACCTCATCAAGTAATGATCACGACCGAAAAAAGAAAAAATAAAAAAGAAAAAATAACTAAAAAGCATTTTGAAGAAAAGATCAACTAATGAGGTTCTAAAGGGAAGAAACTAGATAAAAAGAGAAAACTGAGAAGAAAAGTTATCAAGGCAAGGTATAAGGGTCGGCAACCCACATAATTGATCATCTACTAAGAGATCAGTTCGTTGTCCAATTTGAACCAGGTATATTTGTCACTCCCGATGATGATCATATGCTTAGCCAATGGTATAATTGGAGGCAGTCACCTTTGTCTTCCAAAATTATTTCTGGACATCTAGCGAGGCGTTTTGATAGCTCAAAAATGGAGCAATATGATGGAATTCAAGATCCTGATAATCACCTCGAACAGTTTAAAAATTTTATGATGAGTTTTAATGACGATGATAAGTTTTTGTGTAAGGCTTTTTCTCAGACTTTCAAAATAAGTTCCATGAAATGGTATAACAGATTTCCACAAGGAGGCAAGTATAACCCAGGAGGTAACACACAAACTAACACCCACCTTCAGCCTAGTGTAAGGACAGCCGAGGTTATATCACCAAATGTTCAAAAACAAAGTATGGAAACATCTAAATAATAAAATACGATGGTAATTATAGAACAATCCGATGTAAATTCAGAGTACTTAGACCTCGAGATAGATCTAAATCAAGTTGGTGTGATAACAAAAAAAACAAAGAAAGTATCTCATATATGTTGCTACTTCAAATCTTTACCTATTCTTTGGGGAGATACTATAACTGCGCCATCAAGCTGCTCTAGGAACATACATGTGGATAGTTTGACGACTAAGTTAGAAGGGAAAATGTCTGCATACTTTTATCAAAATCCTGCTCCTTTCATTATGTTTGACGAGGAAGACCTAAGGGAAATTGCTAGCCATCATGAAGATGTTGTGGTGATTGGAGAAGGCAATGAAATACGAAGAATCTTAATTGACGCATGCAGTTTGTAAAATATTTTGTTTTTATCTGCGTCTAAACAAATAAAAAATCCTTCAATTATTTAACATTCAAATAGAACCATAGTGAGGTTTACAGACAACTCTGCTGAGGTAATTGGGGAATTTGAAGGTTAGGCCTTGCTAGGAAAATGGTTATTCAAGAAAACGGTAAATAAATTTTGTTCGTAGTAATTGATTGTACGATTTTTTATAATGCAATATTTGGTCGATCTTGGTTATCTATGATGCATGCATTAGCATCAACTATTCACCAATGTTTGAAATATTCTATTGGAGGCCAAGTAGGGGTGGTCTGAAGCAGCCAAAATATGGCAAGGGAATGTTATGTTAATGCTCTCTTTCTAAAATCGTTAAAGGTAGAGGGAAATGGAAAATAATCGAAATTAGTAGAGCCTTTGATGGAATCGAATAAGATAGATGATCTAACGAAGGCTCTCAGTGTTATTATTCCAATAGAAGAGGTTGAAATTCATCATCTGGCGGAAGGGAAAAGCGTCAGGGTCAGATCCAAATTACTAATTAGAATTGAAGGAAAAATTATTATTATTATTATCTAAGAATTTACATGTGTTTACTTCGTGCAATGATGATGTCATTGGAGTACCAACAAGTGTTATCAGCCACAAACTGTTTGTAAGATCCAATGCAGGTTCGGTGGTACAAAAAAAAGGGTTTTCTAAAGAAAAGTTAGAAGCTATAGTCAAAGAAGTGGATTGGTTAGCCAAAATTGGGCACATTAAATAATCCCAAAATCATCTTTGGACTGCCAATCCGGTCCTTGTCAAGAATAAAAATGAGAAATGGCGTATGTGTATTGATTTTACAGATCTTAACAAAGCTTGTCCCAATGATCATTTTCAAGTGCCCCAGATAGATCAGCTGGTAGATTCCACATCGGGGAATAAGTTATTATCCTTTATGGATGATTTTTCCGAGCATAATCAAATACAGATGGATCCGAACGATCAGGATCACACTGCTTTCATCACCGATAAGGGACTTCATTGTTACAAAGTAATGTCTTTTAGGTTGAAAAATGATGGAGCTACTTATCAGCGTTTGGTTAATAAAGTATATGTCAACCAAATTGGAAGAAATATATAAGGTTATATTGATGAAATAATGGTTAAAATCCCATAGAAGATGATCATATCTCTGACCTCCAAGAAACGCTTTCTAAACTGGAAGTCATCAACCTGAAATTAAATCCTGAAAAATGTACTTTCGGTGTCCGATCCAATACATTTCTGAGGTACATCAAAAGTGAAAAAAGGGATCCAAGCTTACCCACACCAATTGAATGCTCTGTTGTGCATGGATCCACCTCGGACTACTAAAAAAGTTCAGATATTGACTGGGAGATTAACAGCATTGAACAAGTTTATTTCAAGGTCATTAGAAATAAGTGCACTCAATTTTTCCAAATCTTGAGAAATGCAAAAGACTTTAATTGGTCCTCAAATTGTGACAAAGCATTTATCAAAATCAAGAGACACATATCTTCACCCAAAACTTTATTCAAACCCGCTATTGGAGAAATAATTTATATGTATCTAGCAGTGTCGGAGTATGTTGTGAGTGTAGTATTGGTGCAAGAAGTTGATAATTATCCCCGCCCTATCTACTATACGAGTAAGAGTTTGTTGGAAGTTGAGAAAATATATATTTGAAGTTGGAAAAACTAGCGTTGGCATTGGTAATAACAACCAGAAAAACGAGGCCATATTTTCAAGCACACTACATCACAGTTAGATTCTCTTTCCCTCTGAAGAATGTGTTAAAAAAATTAGACATATCAGGTTGAATGACTAAGTGGTCAGTTGAGCTTGTGGATTATGATATTGACTTTGCACCCTGAAATGCAATCAAAGCTCAAGTTGTGGCTGATTTTCTAGTTAAATTTCACTCTGTAAGACCTCATGGGGAAGTTCAGACCAGTAAGTCTGAGAAGGAATGGGTGGTTACCGATGGTGGATCTAGTACAATGGGATATGGTGCTGGGATTTTCCTAATTTCCCGCTTTGGGGATTTAATGTACCAAGAAAAATGATTTAGTTTTGGAGCATCCAACAATGAATCAGAATATGAGCCAGCAAATGTAGGGTTAAGATTGGCTCAGATATTTAGTGCTAAAAAGATCCGATTATTGATTGATTCACAATTAGTCATTCGTCAAGCACATGGAAAATCTGAATAAAAAAAAGATCATTTGGTGAAATACTTAAAGGTGTTAAAAAATTATCAACCAGTTTTAAACATATTAAGTACGAACATGTGCCAAGATCGGAAAATGCAATGGCTGATTCTCTAGCCACTCTAGCCTGCTTTGAACCGTACCATTGGATCCTTGTAGAAGAATGTCCTTTCATAATCACAAGTCCTGAAATGGAGCTTGACATGGAAAAAAAATTTCAGAGATCTTCCATAGCCTCTCTAGATTGGAGGTACAACATCCAAGAGTTTATTATTACCATAGTTTTGCCAGAGGATAAAGTTTATGCCAAAAAACTAAAATTCAAAGCATATGGATTTCTGGTTTTAAGAGGGGTTCTTTATAAAAAGTCATTCAGCAGACCTTTGTTGGGTTGCCTCGGATTTGACAAATCCCGAACTGTTTTATCAGAGTTACATGATGGGGAAAGATCATCACATTATGGTTACAGGGCTTTAACTGGAAGGATTTTACTAGCAGGATATTATGGGCCTTCTATTATGGTAGAAGCTAAAGACTTGGTAAAATATGTGATCCTTATCAAAGGTATGGAAATGCGATCCATATACCGACAGTACCCATGGAGTCTGTGTCCGAAGCGGTACGTTTTGAAAAAGGAGAAGTTAATTTAATTGAGCCACTTCCAATGGTTTCTGGGGGATGTCGTAATATTATCATGACAATCGATTATTTTTCCAAATGGTTAGAATCGACACCATTATCCGGAACAACTTCTAAAGCAGTGATAAAATTTAGTATTTCCTACATATGCTGTAGGTTTGTCATTCCCTGACGTATCACTGCAGACAAAGTTCCTTAATTCAATAACAAATACGTGAAAGTATTTTGTGCATCGATAGGAATTCATCATTGTTTCTCTTCTCATTTTCATCCTCAAGCCAATGGACAAGTTGAGGTAGAAAATCAAAAATTTAATGGGTTCGAAGAAGAGTTTGGAGGAAATATCTAGGAAATGGCCGAATTAGAAGTATTATGGGCCTATCGAACTACTCCCTACACAACTACTCGAGAGTCTCAATTTTTTTTAGTTTATGGAA
This sequence comes from Limnanthes douglasii subsp. nivea, assembly GCA_036936605.1. Taxonomy (NCBI): domain Eukaryota; kingdom Viridiplantae; phylum Streptophyta; class Magnoliopsida; order Brassicales; family Limnanthaceae; genus Limnanthes; species Limnanthes douglasii. Next base: position 51,922,304 of record JAUPFV010000002.1, read on the forward strand.
TTGATGCAATCACACCCATAGAATCTACTCTTCACTACTGAAGCTTGATAAGAAGCATGCATGCATCCGAATTTAGAAAAGGAAACTTTTAAGTGGGAGATAAATTTTTAAGAAAAATATTTTTACATACTAAAGGAAGGAAATTTGGAAAACTGGCTCCGAATTGGGAAGGACCGTACACTGTGTATAAAAGGGTCAAGCAAGGAACATAGAAGCCCCTGGACCAAAAAGGAAATCTTTTGAAGCACCCATGGAATGCTGATCATATAAGATTATACTTAGAATAGGTTTATCTTGTAAATATTTACTTTGTTTAAGTTCAATGTAAATATTATAGGGCATACTCTTTCCTACCCTAGTGACGTGAGGAGGTTTTAATGAGGTATCCGAACCACAATTAATCTATCATTACTTGCCTTTAAACGTGTTTTTGCTATATATCTTATTTTTTCAAATGGATTACCTTGGAATGGCTTGGTTGGGTTAGATTTTTATTGCATTAGAATGAATTACCTTCGAATAACTTGGTTGGGTTAAATTTGTATTGCCTTCAAATGACGTGGTTTGATTAAATATTTATTGTCTTCGAATGGATTAACTTCGAATGGCTTGTTTGGGTTAGATTTTTATTTCTTTCAAATGGATTAACTTTGAATGACTTGGTTGGACTAAATTTTTATTGCCTTCGAATTGATTAGCTTTAAGTGGCTCAGTTATTCCAAGTTTTGGTCATCTTTGAATAAAGCGTACTTAATTAGGGCCAGATGTGAATGGAAGTGAGAATATATTAAAACAGTAGGTTGATAAGAATAAAGATAACATAAAGTGTTTTGGATTATCTATGGGTTAACTAATATTTAAAGGTGATTCACAAAATGCTTTTGTCCAAATCAAGGACTTATCCGATCTAAACACAATAAAAAGCCTTGTGTGTATTAAGAACTTCCCTTACAATACTTAATTAAAAAAACAAATACATATAAAAACATATTGACCTTAGGTCTCGTTCTCATTGGTATATTTTTCTTCCTTCGCTTATGGATTCTCGCCATCAAATTCCCCTTCATCGGGGTCATATTCCTCTGAATCATCAGAAATATTAAACTTGTCACCTAAAGCCAAGTTGTGATAAGGAATCTGATCAGGTGACACGTGTCTCCATATATCCCTAATAGACAATTTAGGGAACTACTTATGAAATAACATCACCATATCTGCTTTAATCGATTAATCCCTCTCTTGCATAAAATCCAACACTTTGTAAGCATACACATCCTCAGCATCGGCTATATCTTGAGTAGTTTTTTCCTTAAGAGAAGTGATTTCATATTCTTTCTATTTAAGAAGGTCTTCAAGCTTTTTTCTTCTCATCTGACAAGTGTTGAATGGTAGACTTGTTCTCAGTTTGCTGATTTTGTAAGGAAACAATTTCCTTGGAACTGGATGACCGCAAATATTTGTAGTCAAATTTTAGTTTATCATGATTGAATTTTATTTAAACCAGCTCCTCATTAATGGTTTTTATTTTCTTACTCATATTTTCAGCCTGACATTTCTCTGCCTCAACAAAATTCTTTAGCTTTTGATTTTTATCTCAAAGAGAACTGATATCCTTGATCTACTCTCTCACTTGCCTCTTTAAATCAATAATTGGTCTTACGTAGCCTAATACAATGTATCCCAATTTTTCATTCTCCTTAGACACTTCAAAGGAGATCACATCGTATATCACAACATTCGCATGGCTGCTAGATTAAGGGAAAGCTTGTTCAAAGTCTTCAAAATTAAAGTTCCCTAAGTTTTTTATTTGTTCACCACATCCAAAGTCTGGCATGTCATCTGTGGGAAAAGGTGAGAAGGAGGATCGGTAGGGACAATTGTTTGAGGAGGAAACTCGATAGGAGTGATTAAAGGAAGGAATTCGTCTCGAATAAGGATCTCCGAACCAAATAAAGTTTTCTTCTTCTTCTTCTTCTTCTTCTTCCTCTCTCTCTTGTCACTGCCCTCCTTACTCATACTTTTCCATTTTTTATTCTTAACAATTGGAGAGTCTGATGGCATTTCAGTTTCTCCAACAGTGACTGTAACAACTTCCAACAAAACTAAACCTATTTCATCAAATGGCCCTTCAGTCCCTAGTTCAGGATCAACTTAAGACGAACCATCCTTATTATTATTCTTCTAGGTTGTTTTTGTCACGGTGGCTGGGAGCCCTATTCCTAATTGGTAGGAAACGTTTACCACCAGCCGCCTCAGTCCTTTTAAAAATTTCAGAGGATCGGGGAGAAGTGGTAAACTGTTTCCATAAAATTTCATGGACCGGATTTGTTCTACATTGATGGGATCTCACAAAATTTCCTGGAGTAAAGCAGTAGTGAAACTCGGTTGACCACTTCTTATTGGCCCATTGATTCAACTTTTTAAAATTTTCTTTCCCATCTTCGAAATATTGTGCAAAGGGTTTCAAGAACACTACAAAAAAATCCATGGTAATAAATAATAGCATCAAAATATGGAATTGTCATAAACATTTCTACCGTTTTCCCAAGCGCCATTGACAAAAAAGAACTTAGTCATCTAAGGCTTTTATATTTCTAGAAGATCATCTACTATCTTATAGTCATTCCCCATATTAAAATAATAAAATGGGATATGATCATTACGACACAACCCAGCCACAAAAACTAGTTGTTCCATGGGTATCATAATTTTTGATAGCTTCGAAGCTATGATGCTAGCTAACACTGTAAACAGAGTAGTAGGGCTTAATAGAATCGGACACAACTTAACAAAATGGAAATATCTCACTATCGATGGATCTAGGGAAACTAAAGGGGCTAGTTGAGCACATCGGAATAAACTACCAACTCTTCAGCCTTACGATCCATCTAAGTATCTCTAGGTTGGGGTAGCCTAACTTTGACTGATTTACGGAATCACTATTTTTTCCGAAGCCTTTCCAGTTCAGATTCCTGAAAATAAACATATGATATTATCGGCAAAGCCAAGAGATATTTGACACTCACCTAAGTAAAGTTGGGCCCAACTTTCCCAAGAGGGACTCAAGAAGTGGTTCGAATTCTAGCAAGGCAGTATTTTTTCCTTTTTCTTATGTTATTTTTGAAGTATCCCGAGTATGACTGGATGTCTCTTAAAGGGTATCTTCACCACTATCATCCATATTTTCTTCCATCACTTGTGGTATTTAATCCAAAGATTTACTGGGAAATATGTCAGAATTTTCTTCCTTAGTTGAAAGGAGCTCGATAGTTGCAGTTGATGGATTTGTTGTTATAGGTGACCTCGATGGAAGTTCAGTTGCGGTGGCTTTTCCCCCAAAAATCGGAACCTATGTTGAAGAATCCCTAATAACGGTGGATTGTTCAACTGGATTTTGAGTTTATTTAATAGATGTAAAAGGCTTATCTTTTGTCTTAGATAGCCTTGTAACTCGACGTGAGGAGCTATCACCAACATCCGATCCCATGGATATGAATGTTAAGGGGGTTCTCCGACTAGTTACATTTCTGTTTTGAGATGAACTGACTGATTATTAAGAGCGAGTGAGAGATATCGATGATTGGGCTGTTGAGCTAGGTTCAGACACAAATCGATGTTTATTTTATAGGAAAGATCCACTGTATTTTTATAGTTTGAGTTACAACCACTCTACCTGAAGAAGCGGGTAACCCAAGAACAACCCTAGCCTTCATTTTTTCTTCTTCAAACTTAGATAAATCGACCTTAGGTCTCGTTGTTATTGGTATTTTTTTCTTCCTTCGCTTCTGGATTCCCGCCATCAAAATCCCCTTCATCGGAGTCATATTCCTCTAAATCATCAAAAATATTAAACTTGTCACCTAAATCCAAGTTGTGATAAGGAATCTGATCAGCTGACATGTGTCTTCATATGTCCCTAAGAGACAATTTGGGGAACTTCTTATGAAACAACATCACCATATACGATTTAATCGATTCATCCCTCTCATGCATAAAATCCAACACTTTGTAAGCATACACATCCTCAACATCGGCTATCTCTTGAGTAGTTTTTTCTTTGAGAGAATTGATTTCATATTCTTTCTATTTAAGAAGGTCTTCAAGCTGTTTTCTTCTCATCGGACAAGTGTTGTATGGTAGACTTGTTCTCAGTGTGCTGATTTTGTAAGGAAACAATTTCCTTGGAACTGGATGACTGCAAATATTTGTAGTCAAATTTTAGTTTATCACGATTGGATTTTGTTTAAACCAGCTCCTCATTAATTGTTTTCATTTTCTTACTCAGATTTTCAGCCTGACATTTCTCTGCCTCAACAAAATTCTTTAGCTTTTGATTTTTATCTCAAAGAGAACTAATATCATTAATCTACTTCTCTCACTTGCCTCTCAAAATCAGTAATTGGTCTTACATAGCCAAAAACAATGTATCCCAATTCTTCATTCTCCTTAGACACTTCAAAGTAGATCACATCGTCTATCACAACATTCGCATGGCTGCTGGATTAAGGGAATGCTTGTTCGAAGTCTGCAAAATTAAAGTTCCCTAAGTCTTTTATTTGTTCACAACCTCCAAAGGCTAGCATGTCATCTGTGGGAAACAGTGAGAAGGAGGATCGGTAGGGACAATTGTTTGAAAAGGAACCTCGATGGGAGTGATTAAAGGAAGGACTTCGGCTCGAATAAGGATCTCCGAACCAACTGAAGTTTTCTTCTTCTTCTTTCTCTCTCTCTTGTCACTGCCCTCCTTACTCATATTTTTCCATTTTTTACTCTTAACAATTGGAGAGTCTGATGGCATTTCAGTTTCTCCAACAGTGACTGTAACAACTTCCAACAAAACTAAACCTATTTCATAAAATGGCCCTTCAGTCCCTAGTTCAGGAACAACTTAAGACGAACCATCTTTATTATTATTCTTCTTCATATTGTTTTAGTCACGGTCCTATTCATAGTTGGTAGGAAACGTTTACCATCAACCGCCTCAGCCCTTTTAAAAATTTCAGAGGATCGGGGAGAAGTAGTAAACTGTTTCCATGAAATTTCGTGGATCAGATTTGTTCTACATTGATGGGATTTCACCAAATTTCCCGGAGTAAAGCAGTAGTGAAAGTCAGTTGACTACTTCTTATTGGCCCATTTATTCAACTTTTTAAAATTTGTTTCCCATCGTCCAAATATTGTGCAAAGGGTTTCGAGAACACTATAGAAAAAAAAATCTAGGGTAAGAAATAATAGCATCAAAATATGGAATTGAAAGAAATATTTCTACCGTTTTCCCAAGCGTCATTGACAAAAAAGAACTTAGTCATCCAAGGATTTTATATTTCTAGAAGATCATATACTATTTTATAGTCATTCCCCATATTAAAGTAATAAAATGAGATATGATCATTACGACACAACCCAGCCACAAAAACTAGTTGTTCCATGGGTATTAGAATTTTGGATAACTTGGAAGCTATAATGCTAGCTAACACTGTAAACCAAGCAATATGGCTTAATTAGACTCGGGCACAACTTTACAAAATGGAAATATCTCACTATCTCTGGATCTAGAGAAACTGAAGGCCCCAGTTTAGCACATCAATAAAAACTACAAACTCTTTAGCCTTACTATCCATTGAAGTATCTCTAGGTTGGGGTAGCTTAACTTTGACTGAGTTAAGGAATCCCTATTTTTTCCGAAGCCCTTCCAGTTCGGATTCCTGAAAATAAACGTATGATATTCTTGACAAATCCAATAGATATTTGACACTCACCTAAGTAAAATTGGGCCCAACTCTCCCAAGAAGGACTCAGGTTCTGGTTCAAAATCAAGCAAGGAAATATTTTTTCCTTTTTCTTGTGTCATTTTTGGAGTATCCCGAGTATGACTGGATGTCTCTTAAAGGGTATCTTCACCACTATCATCCATATTTTATTCCATCACTTGTGGTCTCTGTTCCAAAGATTTACTGGGAAGAATGTTAGAATTTTCTTTCTCAATTGAAGGGAGCTCAATAGTTGCAGTTGAGGGATGTGTTGTTATAGCTGACCCCAATGTAAGTTCAGTTGCGGTGGCTTCTCCACCCAAAATCGGAACCTATGTGGGGAAATCCCTAATAAAGGTGGATTGCTCTGAAGAGTTTTAAGAATGCTCACGGGTGATTTTGTGATACGAAGATGTTTTTGTGTCAAATATGCCGTAATCCTTTGTTTAGGGTTTTTAGAGAGAGAAAAAGAGAATTAGGTTAAGTAGAGAGAGGAAGTAATATTCTATTCATTTTGGTCGCTGTGAAGCGTGTGTGGTCCTTTTATAGTACAATTGCGGGTCCCACACGCTTTATTTCCCATTTATTATACTTTTGGTCCCTATATCTTTTCATCTTCTCATAATGGCTACTTCTTTAGTATTCTATACAATTTTCCCCTAATACAATTTCTTCTTTACAATTCTCTCATATCATACTTCTTCTTTACAATTCTCTCCTATTATATTTCTTCTTTACAATTCTCTCCTATTATATTTCTTCCTTACAATTATACCATGTCTTTTATTCTCCCTCATCAGTAGCCCCCCAGTCCTGGTGAAAATAGTTTTACTGGGACTGTAAAAAAGTCTCCACTGCTCCCTCGAACATCTTTTCCTCGAAGAACTCTTCTACAAGTGCTACATATCTCTTCGAAAAAACGTCTCCTCGAAAAAGCGTCTTCTTAACAAGTACATCCTTCAGATTATAGACTTCTTTTATATTATATTAACCACTAGCCCCCCAATCCTTGCAATGTCTTAGCAAGGACTGGCTCAGGCTTTGGTAATGTTGCCCGTTGGAATTCGTTGTGCCAGCATATCACAACCACCATAATACTATGATAAGACATTGCAAGGATTGACTGAGAAAGGTATGACGTCAGCAGTCAAAATATTGTGACCCAAATAATAGTTTAGGACAAAGAAAAATTCGAGGCACAAATTATTGTGACCCAAATAATAGTTTAGGACAAAGAAAAATTAGAGGCACAAATTATTGTGACCCAAATAATAGTTTAGGACAAAGAAAAATTCGAGGCACAAATTATTGTGACCCAAATAATAGTTTAGGACATAGAAAAATTCTAGGCACAAATTATTATGACCCCAATAATAGTTTAAAGGGTAAACCCAAATAGTAGTTCGAATGGTAAACAATTCGAGGCACAAATTATTGTGACCCAAATAATAGTTTGAAGGGTAAACTCAAATAATAGTTTGAAGGGTAAACCCAAATAATAGTTCGAAAGGTAAACAATTGAGGCACAAATTATTGTGACCCAAATAATAGTTCGAAGGGTAAACCCAAATAATAGTTTGAAGGGTAAACAATTGAGGCAAAAATTATTGTGACCCAAATAATAGTTCGAAGGGTAAACCCAAATAATAGTTCGAAAGGTAAACAATTGAGGCACAAATTATTGTGACCCAAATAATAGTTCTAAGGGTAAACCCAAATAATAGTTCGAAGGGTAAATAATTCGAAGCACAAATTATTGTGACCCAAATAATAGTTTAAGAAAGAAAAATTTGAGGCACAAATTATTGTGACCCAAATAATAGTTTAGGGCAAAGAAAAATTCGAGGCACAAATTATTGTGACCCAAATTATCCGCAAGAGAACCATCAACAAGGATCTTTGGAGCTTTCTTAGTAAGTGGTAGCAAAGGATTGGTACTGTCTTTTCCATTTTTCAGCAAGACGAGAGATTTTCTAACAGCTTCTCTTGCCAAGTATCTGTGTGCCTAGTAGAAACATTTTGGGAATGTTTCATTTTTATACGCAATACCTTCGCGGTAGAGCAACTGCAGTTCGTAACACTCCACCTTGCAACTCCACGGCAACGAGAAATTTGAAGATACATACAGGAACCATAAACCGAGTGTCGAACAATATGAAAACCAGCAAAACATTGTAAAAAAGGTGTGTTTCAGATGTTAGAATTAACAGAATAAAATAGGTCAAGGAGTAACACTGTGAAGCTTCCCACCCTGTATCATATCAGCCTGTATGGTATGTTGTGTATTGAAATTGTGGATAGAACCTACATGAGTCCTGCAATGAAAACAATCTATACCACCGGAAAACAGCTCAGACATGCAAACATTGCAATTATTAACTGTAGTTGAGCTCTAAAGACAGTCACTACTATCATAGTTAAGGCAGATATCTAAACACTTATATGCAGATTGCAAACGGAAAGAAATATAAATCAACTATAACAAAACACGGACAAGGGGACGCACCTTTAATCCCACCAAGCCATTCGAAACTAAACAATTCAGTGGCAGATCCAAATGTTGATACGTAACTTCCCATACCACTGGAAACTAAACATCAGCGGCGGGTCCAAATGTTGACACGTAACTCCCCATACCACTGGAAACTGAACATCAATGGCAGGTCCAAATATTGATACGTAACTCCCCATACCACTAGAAACTAAACATCAGCAGATTCAATGCAACCAAGCCATTCGAATACTGGTTCGTGATCAAAGCTGGTTCGTGAAGATTTCTGTACGCATTTTCCATCTATATCCATTCTTTAACAGATTATATAAATACCAATATGAAACTATTGAACATAGATTTTACGATTTAATAACATATACGCAGTTACGTCAATAGATGTTAAAGAACTGAATACATCCGCATGGATCTCTCTCATTAATCATGTAATTGAACAAAACTTGAAAGATATTAAATCGTGTTACCACAAAATAAAATGGATAGTTTTCTAAGTTTGTATCCTTCCTAAACCAGTGAGAGATTTCTATTTTACATATAAAGTTTACAGCTGAACCAGGTACATAGACATTTACAGCTCAGGATAGAGGTTGCTCACGGAAAATACCTGCAAGTAGTGCTAGAAAAAGCTCAAGAAACTCTAGGAAGACAAACTTAGGGTACAACGTCGGTTGACGGCCCAAGAAAGAAAAACAATCCAGCTTGCTGATTTTTCATTAGACGGTCTAACGACATCAGACGGAGCTCATATGGGCTGGAGATCAGAAGAGCAGAAAAATGTTCCTATCGTTCGTAGCCAAGGATACAACAAAAAAAAAACAAACAAACAAACTTTTTTCTGCAAGAAAAAACTCTAGCAATCTATAAGTGTTGGACTCCAAGGACAAGCAGGCCACAAGACTACCAACAGTTCTGAGGGTGGATTCATAAGCACCGAGGAGCTTGAATCTCGAACAAACAAACAAAAATAATAATAATAATTACAGCTAAAGTTGAAAACGAAATACTTTCAAAATTCAAATGGATGTGGGATGTCTTACTTTGCCACAAAGCTGGATTTGAACGCTCGTGATAAAAAACAACACTGGTACCCTTTGAAATTCGGTTGAACAATTCTAGACTATCCACAACTAGTGCGGCATTGTCAGAGTGCTATATGTGCAGTAACTCAATAACAGTGACTTCGATCCCCGTACTGGCAGGTGATATTAATGAGACTCCTGCAAAAGCTCATCCTCAGATCGAGTTTAACAACAGCAGTTATGTCGTTCCAATGGACCAAATCCAGCAGTAGCGGCCTTCTCGCTTCTACTCGAGAATATGACACTTTATGATCCTGTACTTCTAAAACACATGCGTTGTTCTCCTTTTGAGAGGTCTTTCACCGCTATCAAACCCGCACATTCACCAAAGATGTTTGAACACGCTTGTTCAAACCAACACTTCTTGCTCTTTCCTCGGGTTTCTGACTCGTAGCCTTCTGTTGATTTCTATGAATCTGGTTTCCCATCTTTACTAAGTTAACTCCAACATGTCTCTTGCCAGGTAAGATATTATTTCTCGGCCTCTTCTTTGGAAACTCTTGTTGGTTTTATGATGAATCTGAGATTGATTCTCCTTGTAGCAGGAACTGAATTGGTTACTCTACATTTAACAACTTGTCCAACATGATAGGTTGAGCTAGGGTCACTTCCTGGTTTCATTCCAAGTTCAGATCTAGGAGCAAATCCTTGGAACCCATTGTAGAATCGGACAAAGCAGCATCCATGCTTTTCAATCTTTGTGATCCAGCCTTGTACACCAATCCATTAATTGTATCAGCATACAAACACAAAACCCAAAGTTTTGATTTCACCTGCAAGAACATCTTTCAAGGATACTCGTATCAAAATAAATAGACTGCTAGTAATATAGAGACTTTCAAGTATACAATGGTATAGTTTAGATAGCAAAACATAATTATATAATGAAAACAAAAAGGTTGTCGGAGTTTTAGGTCTCTATTATACTTTCAGATGGTAATATTTTTTTTTTCTCTGTAGTGCTTGGAACTAAAAATGCTGGTTATGTCTGTTTTGATAACCATTCTTCATCACCTCAAACGCACTATTTTGATAATCAAACACATAGGTAGATCCAAAAGGATTGCTTGTAGAGCCCTATGTCTGAATAGCTGCTCGGCTACAATGGACGTTGGACCACAATGGACCAGGATCAGCACCGGCCTGTTGTCCTTCAACCGCCGTGTGAGGGAGGTATTCGCTGCTCTGTGAAACCAGCCTAACGCATCGTCCTTCACGATAAGTGCGAAGTCCCAGCACTTTATTGCCCTCACTTGAGTTACAAGCTCATGTTAACGAGCTCGGCTACAGTCACCACGAATTTCTTGCAATGATGTATTGTACCTTTATCCAAGATGAACTATGCACATATATATGATAAACAAGCACAGAAATTGAAAGGAAAACTAATAAAATTCATCAACAGAGCGTGTAAGTTTGTTGTGTCTGTTTTGGAGCGCACACATAATGCACATGTTTACTGCCTTGGGTGACATGGGAACACCCCATCTGCAGCACCGAATAGACCCAATGACGCGGGCAACTGTAAACACATTACCTGATTCGACTGTTGTCGCTCTTGATATCATATAAAATTAAGTTTGTCGCATACGAAATACTGAATATGGAGATCTTCTGATATCAGTACGCCCGTTGAAAAACCTAATCGATCAAACAATTTGGTTGCAGCGAATTCATGGTTCGAACTTCTTGACAGAGAGGTTAATTGAAAAAAATCCAAATAAGGCCATGAACAAAACTACAACGAGAGTTTAACAACAGCAAATCTGTCGCTTTAACGCAACAACAGACCACCTTTCTCGTCAAAACCCTAGTGAACTTGCCAGAGTCGTCGCTGATGCACAGTAAATCGCCTATAAGAAGCGGTGCTCCCTTAGCCTGATCGATTTTGACTCAGTTGGAGTTCGGGTACGCAGGGTTTCAAATCAGAATAGCTACTCGACAATCTGCAGAGTTGATTCAATGTAACCGTCAATGGACAAGGGGATGATCATTTTACACTACATCAGCTGTGGGATGAACTTAAAGTGACTTGTGATTTTTAAATTGCTCGCAAAGATGTTGACCGCTTTAATCTCCATAATAGATGGAAAAAGAGTGGCGTTGAATGTCGAAGGCAAAACCAGCAACTTGAGCTACTTTAGTTTGTAAAACCTTGATTCCAGGAATGTAAGAGGATTTTGACGGTGGAGAAAGCTATGATGATTCCAGTCGATGGACAGAAGATGACGATAATCGCCTTAGGAATTGTATTATTATGATTCTGGCCATATAGTGCGTAGTCGAAATCAATGCTCGATCAGGTATCAAACTGGCCAAGTTCCCATTCGAAGGCTTTCTGGTGAGAAAGATTTGGTCTTCAATTGGATTTCTAGATCTGGGAATCATGTGTGAAGGACCTGGATCCATATCTGTAAAATACAAAGAAAACACAAACCCAAACACAAAAAAAACAAAAACAAAAAACAGCAACAAAACACAAATAGTAATACGAAATTCTATGAAGATATTAACAAAACAATAGATCCTGCAAAATTGTTAACAAAATTGTCCCCTTGCTCATCCATAATTTCCCTCGGAATATGAACTATTTTCAGGAAGCGATTGTCGTCAGAACAATCTTCGTTTCCCACACGCTTTATTTCCCATTTATTACACTTTTGGTCCCTATATCTTTTCATCTTCTCATAATGGCTACTTCTTTAGTATTCTATACAATTTTCCCCTAATACAATTTCTTCTTTACAATTCTCTCATATCATACTTCTTCTTTACAATTCTCTCCTATTATATTTCTTCTTTACAATTCTCTCCTATTATATTTCTTCCTTACAATTATACCATGTCTTTTATTCTCCCTCATCATGCTCAACTGAATTTTGAGGTTATTTATCTGATTTAGAAGGCTTAACTTTTATCTTAGATAACCTTGTAACTCGACGTGAGGTGCTTTCACCAACATCAGATCCCATGGAAATGAATGCCAATGGGGTTCTCCGACTAGTTACCTTTCTGTTTTGAGATAACTTGACTGATTATGAAGAACGAGTGGGAGATGTAGATGATTGTGCTGTTGAGCTAGGTTCAGACGCAAATCGATGTTTATTTTATGGGAAATCTCCACTGTATTTTTATAGTTTGAGTTACAACCACTCTACCTGAAGAAGCGGGTAACCCAACAACAACCCTAGCCTTCATTTTTTCTTCTTCCAACTTAGATAAATTGAGCCAATCCCCTTTAGTAAGAGTGTTCCTGGCTGTGAACATATAAACCATCGAAAACTCCGAGAAACTAAGTTAACAAATACCGAAGTTGAAAAAGGAGGAGGAATATCGTTTGAAAGTAATGAAATGCTTTCGCTCTCTGAGAATTTAATTCTTTCTCTTATTCTTAAATTAGAAGCAATAAATATAAAGGAATTTATTTTTAAGATCCAAAAAAAACTTAAATACCCTATTAAGGAATGAGAATCGATGCAGTAGCTAGAGGGCAACAAATGAGTGCAACTGCTTCTCTCATTTGATTGGTAATTTTTCCTAGAACGAAAAACGTTTGTGGGTCTAATTAAACTTTAACACGTGTCTCTAAAAATTAACTGGTCCAAATTTGTGACTCTTGGATAGTAAACACTTTTAAGAATACTCAACGGACGTGGTTCAGATTTGGTTCGGACTTGTTTAGCTCTCGTAGAACCTTCTGAAAGAACTAAGGGGGCTAGATGATAAGGTTTTGTTGGAAGGACAAAGCGTAAAGTGGTTCATATTTTTCTTAGAGGAAAATTTAATAAGAGAAATGTTGAGTAAGTTACGTGTCTAGTATAGTAAGTTGAGTGCCTACTTCACTTTATTTTGGACCTCCAAGCACACAGAACTGACCCGAATGTATAAACCGACCCGGCTGTCCCATGGATCTTTTCAATCTTATAAATAGGGCCAAAACATCATTCAATGGGTTGGTTGATCTATCTTTATACTAATAATATCAAGCATCTTAAATATCTCTCTACCATTTATCGAAAAATTAATACCTAACCATCTAAATTATTGTAAATACCCTTAAGTCAAGTATAATCCTCACCAAAATTGACGACTTTAATAACTTATGCTATCAATTTGAATTGAGTGGAACTCGGTAATTTGGGTTCTATTTCACTTAGATCAAGAAAAACTCGTTAAACCTTATTGCTTATAGAATTGACCGAGTTCTTGTAAACAATGTATAAGATGATTCATTCTTTATGTCCATTGCTCATTTTGGGCATCCCCGTTCTCCACACTACTCTATTGTTAAACTTAATTTGGGTACCCTAAGGTCACACATTAAAAACCCATTTAATATTTTTAATACGTGACAAACACATCCTTCATTCAACGCATTAGTGTCTTTTTCTTAGAACATTTTGATTTCTGCTCATGGTATGAGATTGGTTACCCAGAAGCTCACTCGAATTCAATTTTCTCTCTATAACCTCAATCATAAGGAATATTACGATATTATCTCTAGGGTTTCAAATACTTAAAATCATATTTTCTCGGTCCAATCTATTTTAGCTAATAACCATATGAGTCCTCGTATGGTCTCTGCCGAGATTGCTGCTTCTTCTGCCTATATCTCCCTCAACCATGCCGATGAATCTCTATAGATAAAAGTCGAGAGAGAACTAGCTCAATCTAGAGGATCATAACTCATAATTATTTCATAACAGTATTAATAATCGTATTTTAAGTAATAAAATTTTCTTAATCTCTAATAACAACAGAGACCTTGCCATTCCTCAAAGGAGGTGGCGGATGTCTTAGTTAACTATTTTTCCAAAATTCTAAGCACTAGGTCTGTCTAGGGTTACTTCGGGCTCACAAGTATCTCCTCATTTATTTCTTCTAAAGTGAATACCCATGACAAGTCTTCGATGGTTTGGCCTGTTACAGGCGAATAAATGAAAATGTCATTTTTAGTATTGATAGAGATAAATCATCAAGGCCTAATGGTTTCAACGTGGGTTTTATAAAGTATTAATGGAACATCATCGACAAATATATTTGCGATATGATCTTAATGGTATTTTAACACATATTGTCTTAAAATTCTTGGAATACCACCACAATTTTCCTAATCCTTAAGAAAGTCTTTCTTTCTTTTGTCGATGACTTCAAGCCTATTTCATGTTGCAAGGTGGTTTATAAGATAATATCCGAGATCCCAACCGACATGATCAAGGATGATTTACCTTATCTGATTGAAAAACCTTAATAAATTTTTGCAGCTGACCATAAGATTACAGATAACATCCTCCTCTCTTAAGAGCTCATAAGGAGTTATCAAACTAATTTAAGGGGCCGATAGTTGCTCTTAAAATATACCTAATGAAAGATTTTAAAAATGTTCGATAACATATTATTATCGATATCTTGGTGGCTATGAATTTCTCAACATAGATGATCATCTAGATTATTCTATGTATCTCCACCCTTTAATATCAATATTAATATTAACTGTGGCCCTCACGAGTATTTCCGAGGCAGAAAAGGTCTAAGACAATATGATCAATTATCCTCTTTCTTATATGTCTTGGTCATGCAATTCCTCTCTAGTATCCTCAAAGATAAACATAATGATGCTAACTTTAATATTTACTATAAGTGCCATAAGCTTAAGATTGTCAACCTTTACTTCACAAACGACCTGATGATTTTCTGTCGAGGTGACATTAATTCCCTTAATCTTATCAATGATGGTATGAAAGACTTATATTATCTCTTTGGTATTAAAGTTAGCCCTCATAAGAGACACATCTTCCTCTCTGAGATTAAACATATATTTGGAACGAGTTTAATCATTACCATTGGTTTAAACGTAGGTTCACTCCAAGTTAAATATCTTGGAGTTCCTTTTCTTCGGGTCGACTTTCTCATAACTACTGTCGACCTCTTCTAGATTAAATTACTATATGGATTACCTCATTTACTTCCAAAAATCTCTCTTACACGGGTAAGCTTCAGGTTATTAAATTAGTTCTTTTTGGGGGACACGTTTATTGGTTTCCGGTTTTCATCCTTCCCGCTAGATTCATCAAAGAACTCTCTCAATATCTGTGTTATTTCCTCTGTTTTGGCCATTAGATGAAGGTTACGGGTGAGAAAGTGGCATGGTATACTATGATCTTTTCCTTTTTAAAGGTCAACCGTGAGACTCTAGACCTAAAAACCTGGAATCATCCAGTCGTCCTTAAACATTTATTGTTTATCGCTAGTAAAAAGGATAACTCAATCTGGTGTGACTAGAGTAGCACTAAGAAGATTAAAGAGAAAAACTTATGGTCTTTAAATGTTGACTCTATCCCTCATTGACTTTGAGGAACATTTTAAATCTTAGGTCTATCGCTAGCATATTATATATGGTTGCGATTAGTAATAGAGAAAATACCTTATTCTAGTATAACTCATGGTTTCTCTCAACCTCTTTGGTCAATCACTATGGGCTTAATATTATTCAAAATTCTCAAATTTGGAGTAATCTTAAGGTTTTGGGGCATTCTCTAGAATATACCGACTCATTTAAGGTATGCCAATGCTAGAAATCATCAAAACTCAAGAGATTAACCATCTTATTCTAAGACTCCCCCTCCCCCCCCACAATATCAATGTTATTGATATGCATTGTTGGTTTGCTAATATTGGGAATTTTAAATTCACAATTAAATATACTTATGATGCAATCTTGTACTCCCATCCCTTTTATTGGTGTGCAGGGTTGATATGGCATAAATATTCTATCCCTCGCCATTCTTTTAATTTTGTATTTCCTTCATGGGTAAGTTATATACCCGAGACAAGCTCATTAGCTTGGGTATAAACTTCATTCTTAATTGTGTGTTTGTGTAATTTTAGTGATGAATTCATCAACCATATTCTCTATATGAGTGTACTTATACTCAAGATATTTGGGGCGCTGCACATTCTAAGTTTGGATTCATTTGTTATAGTGGGGATTGACCTTCCTCGTATAGTCAGCTTCGAATTGACCTCTCTTAGGTAAACATTATATTAAACTATTAAACGTGCCTGTTTTGGTTCAGACGTTTATCACGTCTGGCATAGAAGAATTTAATTTTTTTTTGTTATTTTTCCGTCTTCACCTCTATAATATACACATGTTTAGTTTTCTTTGGTATAATATTTTTCTTTTGGAATATACTTTATTTATTTGTTTCATTCGTATTAACAATATTTTTATTTAAATTTGATATTTTTTTTATGAAGAAAATATACAAAGACTATTTTAATCCTAAAAAACATAAATCTAATACGTGGTGGAAGTTCAAATTTTCCGTAGGTATTTTGAAACAAACTTAATTATAAATTGATACGAGTTTTATATAAAATCTAATCCATAATTGAGCGGTTAGTTGTTCCACCTACTCTAACCCAAACCGATCCAGTATTAAATTCGAAATAGATACTCTCGTGAGGTACCAAACATTTGAAAGAGCACAGCCACAGAAGCAATGGGCCCAAACAAAAATCAGAAGGCGAACCAAAAATGTGCCGCAAAAGCCCGTTGATTCCATCACTTGTTCTCGCAATCACCGTCCCTGTACTCGCCTACTACCTTCTTCTTATTGGGCTCGACCTTTTAACCGGTAACAACTCTGGCATGCAAGGCTCAGCCATTTTCTCAGCTCCTAAACCCGCTTTCTCCACCGCTCGTGTCAAATCCCTCTTCACTCCCGCCGTCGATCACTCCTCCGCCTCCATGGCCGCCACCACCACCGCTCCTAAGTGGGCTCAGAAGACCATCACTTTACCTCCTCAGCGCCGTGGGTGTCATCTTATTACCCCGAAGGTTGATCCTTTGTTCGATCTCGCTTATCCTTTTGTGGTTCTTTTGATCATCTGATTGTGTTTACTTGCTTTATATTTCGTGTAATCGTGAGTTGTAAAGATGTAGATATCACTCTGCTTTGTTCTCTATCATTTTGAAAATGTTGAATTTTGTTCATTAGAGCTAGATGATCATGTGATTGCTATTTTTGTATGGCTGCTTTATGACTAGTGTTTTAGCAGCTATGGATGTCCACTTGCTTTGAAAACTTTTGCATTTTTGGTTAAAGCTTTGAAATCTTTTAATCAGATTGTGAAGGAAATGAGAGAAGATCTGTCTGACATCAAGTGTGGCCTTGCTCATTTTTTCTGTAAGTTGCCATACATATGATATGACTTATGTTCGACCATCCAATTTGATTAAATTTTGTGTTTTAGTGCAACACACAAGTGCTTCTCTTACTATCAATGAGAATTACGATGCTGATGTCCGCGACGATACCGAGACATTTCTTAACAAGATAGTTCCAGAGGTATGTTGGTATATCAGTTTTTTACGAGTAAACTAGTATTTGCCTCACACCCTGGTTTTATATATGGGTATCATGTAATGTGCATTTTAATTACAGGGAAGGTCTGCGCCTTGGAAGCACACCCTTGAAGGTAAGGGGTATCTTGTTTTGTTGTAGGACCTTGGACGAGTACAAATTATCATAGTATCTCAGCTTTTTCTTTTTCAAAATAAGTTTGTATGAAATGCACCTTGGTGTCAAAATGAGACAGACTAAGGTAACCATAATTAGTGCCTCTTTTATTTGCACTAATAAAATCTCCAAAAATGACGTCAAAACCGTATGAGGCCAAATTAACGTAGGAGGAAGAGTTAGCTTAAGTTATTCTCTTTCGTATGTGATTATGTCATATGTGAGCATTTTTGGGGAACTGCTTATTTCTTAATACAGTCATCTTTTATAACCTTTATAATTCTATTAATGTTATAGTCGGAATTTCTCTGTTTTTGCTGTTTACCCCAAGAGCACGTGGACATTGTATTCAGAGTTTATCTTTATATGTTTCAGGCTGCAGAAGTTTATGTTCTATTTTTTTCACTTTAATTTTATTCCTGCTGCTATTTAATTTAAAAATGGTTTTACTTGGTGCCTTATTTTGAATCTCCTGCAGGCCCAGATGACATGCCAGCTCATATTAAATCATCAATGTTTGGTTGCACACTCACGTGAGTATCTGCCTTAAGTCAGAACTGGCTAACGGCTCGAGTTATGTATATGTTGAAATGCCACTAATCTGTCCATCTTGTTGTGCAGGATTCCAATAACAAACGGAAAGCTTAATATGGGAACCTGGCAGGTAGGATACGACTTTATCTTCGTCTGTTCTTTTTCTGTCATCTTACATTGATTGTTTACGTAATGTATACCACTCTAGCATCTTAACATTTTAAAAAAACTGCCAAACTTTTTTTTTCCAAAACTAATAAAAAATTGAAACGGCTAGACTACATTAGTGAACAATTCACAAAGATCAAGAAGTCAGTTTGGAGGTTTGTTGTTTAACTAATAATATCCAGCTCTGAAACATCTTTTAAAGGCAGACCATTAGGTAATACCAGTTGTAGATATATTTACTTGGCCGATGAGGCCGACACATTTCAATTGCTGCTCAATTTATCATCACATAGACTAAAATGTATTCTAGATTGGAATTTAAATTCCCTATCGTCTTGGTTTACCGTTTATAACATTGTGGTTCAGGGAATATGGCTCTGTGAGCATCGAGATGCTCCAACAGCACGAAACGTTGTGGTCACCCTTAATGGAATCTGAGTATTATTTCTAGTAAAAGTTACTGAGTAAACGTTATGTTTCTTTTGCTTAGTGTAATTAAAAGAAACTTTGTAATAATATGTGTGTTTCTATAACGTTATTTTGGATGACATATGGTTGAGTAAGTCACTCATCATAACTTTGTAATGATATATTTGATTCCAATATTATTATTGGATGAGTAAATCACCAATGACATACAAACAAAACATGTCATCAATAGTTTAGATCAGTAAATAAGTTTAAATTAGCGATTTATTCATGGACTATGATGATTTTTTTATATAATGATTTTAAAACTACTTGACGATATTATATTCGCAACAAAAAGAACAATTGTTGAAAATTTGGACAAATTAACTATGGCTGGTAAGCATGAAGAATGAGTGTGTCGATAGATTTTATGAGTTTCAACAAAACTTGTTCAAAGAATCATTTTATAATGTTAAAGAATTATTCCATGATGTTATATTTTATAGATGCCTGTGAAAAGTATAATCAAATTTAAACGTAGAAGGATGATCACGAGTATACCACCTCTATAACTAAATTTTAAGAAATTATAGATGCTTTTTTAAAACTATAATCAAATTTATTTGCGCGAAGATGACCGGGAGTATACCATATTCATAACTAAAAGAGATTTTTATTGCTATAAGGTGATGTCATTCAATTTGAAGAATGCATGATCCGACTTGTAAACAAGATCTTTACAAATCAAATTCAAATGCACTAGGATAAAAGAGATCCTCATTGCTACAAGATGATGCCATTCTGTTTGAAGAATGCATGATCCACATAGCGGTGACTTGTAAGAAACATAGTTTAAGCTCTTATAATAAGAGATCCTCAAACTCCTCAGTAAGAACCGTTCTAATAAGAGAATAAGGAACATAGTTTAAGCTTTTATAATATACAATTAATTTTTTTTTATAAAGTCCTAAACCAGGAACTTCCAGCTTTTGAATTTGCTGTGGAATTTATAGTAGCAGTTAGAAAGATAAGGACCTAATTTGTAGCCCATACGATCATTCTCCGAAGATCTTTCCCATTAAGAAATGTTATGTGAAAAACCAGATATGTCTGGGACCAAATGATCAGTTGAACTATGGAACTATGATATCTAGTATAAGCCGAGAACTGCAATAAAATTTTATGCCCTCAGGGACTTCCCACCAGAATTCCAAGCTATGAGACCTATTCCTTTATAAAAACCAACTAAGTCCACTTGAAGGTCCATATAGTTCGAAGAAGCATCAATCAAGGCTCAAAATCATGCATCCAACTAATATCCCCAACTAGAAAGACACTCCCCAAGTTTATCAACTAGAAAAATATGAAACAACCATTGCAGGTCTTCAACTAGTAAATATTTGTGGGGAAAAAAGTCCAACTTTTCATAGACTCTTAGTTGGTGGTCAATCAAACACCATTTAAATTTGAAAATAAGAATGATAACATCTTTAGATAGTTTTAAATACTTCGGTGACAAGCAACCTTTTTTGAGCATGTGTATTTTGAGCAAGTGCAGAAAACAGAAAATATAAATGTTTATGGTCTATCATCATAGACTTGTACAATAACTAAATCTTGAGTTATTTTCTAGGATAAAATATCAATTACGTTGCCCAACAAATTTCTATCCACAATCTTGACCTCGAGGATCATGGTTATTAAGGGAAAAGACGAAGAGAAAAACTAGAGAATTATAATCAATATATTTAAGTGAAGGGAGATTGTCTAAAACCAAGACAAAATCAAGAAAAACTAATATGAAATAAAAAATATTTGCGTGGATACCAAACCTCCACTCAGATGTCTCGGCCCAAACGAAAAATCATTTGTAGTTAAAGAGTTTGATAGAGATAGAAGTTATTTTGGATATAAATCCTTGCATAAAAGAACTTTATTTTAAGGATACTACTAATCCATAATAATGAACGATGCCAAGAATAAAGTAATTCATCGTGACACCTGTCAAAGACTCTCAAATTTTATCTAAGTTCCATTCGATAAATGAGGTCTTGACATTGTGGATCTCATTCCAAAGCTTTCGATGGAAGAAACTTCTTGATAGAATCATTGAATTATCTCTCCAAATAGATAGAGGCTCAACAATTAGAAAATATCACGATAAATGAGGTGGTATACTTAACAACAATTGATGTCGCTATGGAATAATAAGGATCATCACAACAAATAATACAACCCAATTATGTAATGATAAGGTCATATTTCTTCCAAAAGAAAGGTGTAAAATAAATATTCTCCTCTTATTTTTATCTATATTCTAATAGACAGGTAGAAGTTACCCATCAAACCATATTCGATGGAATCAAGAAAATGTTTGAAGGAGCAACACAAAACTTGCCAAAATTTATACATGAATAAGTATGATCTTACACAACCATTCTAAAGATTACAACGAATGAAACACCATTTACATTAGTGTACGACATGGAAGCAGTTGTCCCACCCGAAATGACTATATCATAATGTAGAATATTTACCTACGTAGAATAAAACAACTCAGAAGAAAGGCAAAAAGAACTTGACGTAATAAAAAATAGAGTAAACACGCATATTGACTTAGAGCACTATAAAACTATGATGCACAATAGATTCAATTCTAAATTTTGGTTTCAAAGTTTTGAGCGGGGGACAAAGTCTTGAGAATGGTATTTCTTAAACCTTTCAATATTGCATATAAAAAATAATTGGTTCATAACATGAGCATTAATAGGATTACATGATTTTTACTAATCAAACTACAAAAGGCTTACCCAATTTCTGTGGTCAAATAACAAAATGGTTTGTTGAACTAGGAGAGTAAGGTATAAAATTCTAGCCAAGTACAACGATCAAAATACAATCCATTGCGGACTTCATCAATGAATTCTCAATACTGGAAGGGGAATCTAACCTAACCGCGCCCCTACCGGAAGATCCCAAATCAGGACTGAATTATCAAAGCAAATGAGGCCTCGAGCACCTCGGGCGGTGGAGTAGGGATAAGAATAAAATAACCTATATGAGAATAAATTAGGAAAGCCATCCACTTTGATTTCCCGGTTACGAATAACATGGTGGAATATGAAGCAGTCTTAGGAAAGATGAAGTCGGCTCATATATACGGAACGCAGGCTATTCGAGTCCAATATGATTCCCAATTAGTTATCAACCAAGCCAAGGGAATCTACAATGTCGCGAAGGAAATAATTCACAGTTACTTGACCACTTTGAAGGAATATGAGTCCAAATTCTAGCCAGTCTTTAACAACCAAGTACCCTGCCTTGATAACTCGACAACCGATGCCTTGGCTAAAACAGCCGCTTCGGGAGATCACCCGTTCGTCCTCCTATATACTCCTCCACCAATACAACCCCCACAAGAAGTTCGAGTTTTTACATGGTGGAATCCATGATCCACTGGCGCCAGCTATACCTACTACACCTCCGTGACGGTGTCCTGAATATCGGGGATGCTAGAGCCCACTATGGACACCGCAACTTGATTCGCTGATTCCTGATCGCGGGTTATTACTGGCCCGCGTTGGCACCCAATACTGAGCGTATAGTATAAAAATGCCACCCATGCCTACAATTTGCTAACATCAGTCTAGCAACACCTTTTTTTGGGAAATTGGTCAATCGTTAATTAATCATTGCGTTATTATTATATTTGTCACTCTCTCTCTACTTTTTATACATCTCTCTCTAGTTATCCTCTTACGCATTACTTAGACAAAATACCCCTCTAATAAATCTTTAGAACTATCAGTATAAATGATGTGGTATTTTATTATATATATTAATAAGGGTGTAATTAGTTCAGTCCGTACCAATCGGTTCATAAATCTTATAAAAATAAATAAATATCGAATTAGACTAGGTAAAAAAATATAATTAACTACATATCTTGGTTGTTAGAAAAATATCCTTAATTATCCCTAATATAGTGGGGAGTTATTTATTGTAACACAGCGTATATATAAAAGTTCAAATTCAATCAATAAAGATAACATATTCTTACTATTTTATTTACTCTTTAGCGTCTTTACTCTTTTACATCACTTGTTTTTACCATTAGTCTTAAGCACTCAAATTGTTTATACTAAGATCAATCTCCGCTTTGACCAATGCAAATGGTCCAAATTTATCGATATCAGTTGGCGTTTGTGTGAACGAAGAGAATTTTGTTTCCATAAAGATCCAAAATCTTAAAAATTCGATGCCGGATGTCATTAAAAGCGCTGATCTATATTCAAGAAATGAGATAAAGATGGAGCACTCGTCAGATTAATCATCAAACACCTATGCAGTTGGAGAATTAAAAATTATCAAATATTTCACAAAATTCACAGTCGAGGCCGAGATATTGGTCGAACTATTAATAGGATAACACATCAGAAACTCTTTATTACAATTTTTTTGGTGATGCACGTATCAAAATTCGAACACAATTCCCATACAAGGGATGCAACAAGAAAAAATGATATCACCCATGAATAAAGAAATGAGAAAACCTTTTAATAGGTTGTCTTATAGGTACTATAAAATACTTAACGACTCTCACCCATTTAGATCTAACGAGAGTGATAAACCCATAATAAAAAAAACCTATGGATCAGAAGCTCAAAGAGATAACCCGCATGAAGAAGAATTTTACGACTGTTAAGATATATGACACCCTTAACTGAATGAGAAGGCCCCATGAACATTGGTAGTATCATCTCTTATGATTCATTCATCTAGCGATAGTCATTTGATGACATACTAAAGTAAGAAATTGATAATGCAATCAAGTGTCAAGATTTCTCCTCACAACTAAAAGGAAGTGCTAGCAAACCCAAAAAAGCGGTAGCATTCGTAAATAAAAAATTCTTATTATCATTACAACAATAGGTTATACTGTAATCACTTCTAACTAACACATCGTATCTACTTTTAATATGAATTGTAGTTTGACCGTTTTGTTTAAAAATGTACACTCGAGGTCTAGACATTTCTTTCATGCATTGCACGGTTAAAAATCAATTGGTAGCAACTATAACATTTAAAAAAGTAATATAATCTCACATATCAATGTAAAATAAATTGGTCTCGTAATTCTCCACGTGAATATCCTGACTGGTCTCTCATCTCTCTTAAAGTCACTACGAGTATTATGCCTCACATATGATACTTGTATTCTCTTGCATCTATAAACGTTATAGCTAATGTGTCTCGCATATATCAAAATTATGATGCATGCGTAGTGATAAGGGAAGAATTATATTAGAAAATGAGTTCAGCGAAATGAAAGAGTAGTTTGTTGTAAAAAACCTCATAGAAGAAATATGATAATTTTATAATGTAAACAAATCTCTTTTTAATTATTTATAAGTTTGGGAAAATGACCATAATTATTTATTCACTAGATATGTGGGACCCATTGAATGTACTATATAAGGACACCTCATCTCATGGGGAAATGTGATTAATTAATGATTGAAAAATAACACTCTACCAAGTTTCTCTCTCTATTTGTCTGTAGTTTCTCTCTCTAATAATTTACTTCTCCAAATATTGCTTTATCAATAGTATCACACTTTAAATAATATATGGAACTACAATTGCTACAACTACGTATGTCAAATATGTTTAGACGTTAAAAGTTTTGGCAGTGGGTGATAATTTTGTAGATGATTCGTTAGCTACAATTGCGTATTACGATGGATATCCATGGATCATCACACAAGAAAACCCTTCGATTATAGAGGGTTTAGAGCACACTAGTGACGAAAATGATTGTAGGTTCGATATCATACAATTTTTAGTTACAATGTGTGTTCGGTTGATAAATTGATGTATAAGGAGATACGTTGAAAATCTCATGGTTATGTGGTCCTTAGAGAAGTCTTATACATAAAATCTTTTAACATACCTTTACTTCGATGTGTGAGGAAATATGAACCACATATAATATTTTCAGAATTGCACGATGGAGAAAAGTCTGTACATTGTGGGTATAAACGTTGATACGAAAAGTATTTCCGGTGGGATATTATTGGCATACGACGTCGTCCGATGCCAACTAACTAGTTAAAATATGTAATACTTGCAAAAAGTTTGCTAATATAATTCGTAAACCAAATGTTCTTTTTGAATCTATATCCGAGGCTTTATCATTTGATCGATGTGGTATTAACCTCGTCAGACCATTATCGATGACATCTGGAGGTCGTCAGATGCTAATTGTGGTAGTAGATTATTTTTCAAAGTGGATAGAAGACGAACCACTAGCTGGAACAAGAGAAAATGATGTAATTAAGTTGATCATCTCAAATATATGTCGTCGTTTCTAAGGAAAATCACTATAGATTATAGAATGAAATTTGATAATAGAGACATGAAGGCTTTTAGTTGTTCGCAAGGAATACAACAATGTTTTTTCGGATCCTTTCCATCCTCAGGTGAATGGTCAATTTAAGGTTACTAATCGGATAATCCTTGGTGGATTAAAAAATAATTTGGAAGGGAAAATTGAAAAATGGTCGGATTATTTACAAGAAGTCATTTGGGCATATCGAACTACTCCTCGAACTGCAATCTTGGATCTCCATTTGCATTAGTATATGGGATGGACGAGGCAGTACCTTCCGAATCCATATTTCCATCATATCATGTTACTGAGTATTCTGAGGACACTAACGATGAAAGAAGGCAAATTGAATTGGATTTAATTAAGGAAAAAAGAAGGTGGTCATAGTTAAATTCGTTACACTACCAAACATTGATGAAAAGTAGATATGCTTCAAAGATTAAACGAAGAGAGTTCAGAATATGAGACCATGTTTTAAGAAAGGTATTTCTCCACACGAAAGAAAAACATCTTGTAAAGTTAGGACCTAATTGGGCAGACCCATATGTGATAACATAAAAAATAAAGTCAGGAACATATCGAATCAATGATAAAGAAGGAAGAAATCTCCGACACCCATGAAATATTGAAAATCTCAAGTTGTATCTAGAATGACTTTAAAAGATTATATGTTGAAATATGTAAAATATTGATGGTATAGTCTTTCCTACCCTAGTGGCGCATGAAGGTTTTAATGAGGTACCCTATTAGTCGATCTATGTATATAAAGTTCTTTTGCCATCTTAGAAATTCTCTAACTGATTAATTTTAGACCTGAAGGGTCTTCCAACGAAAGTTGGCCTCTAACTATTAATTTTAGACCTAAAGAGTCTTCCAACAAAAGTTGGTCTAACTATTGATTTTGGACCTATAACGATATTCCCACAAGATTGGTCTTCCAACAATCCAAACTTAAGTTAGGGTAATGTTCATGAATTGCTAAAACTAAACCATACTTAAATTTTTCATCCCTCACATCCATTTTGGAAACACATTTGACAACATAGACTTCAAGAGCTATCTTTTTATCAGTTTCAGCTTGGATTTGAAGAGCCTATTTTTATTTCAAAGCTTTCTCCAAATCATTAGCAGCTCGTTCAAAGTATATTAAGGTTTTATCATACCCATTATTGTAAGCCTTGATACGCAAATCCTTCATGGTGTTTTGCTCAGAGTAAATATCTCTTTCTTCTTGACAATACTTGTAAAAAATCATGATATAATATTCTGCACAAATAAGCTTCTCGTAGAGTGCATCAGCTTGATTTTGGAGTGTCATGACCTCTTGCTCCAGACCCTCGAACTTTGATTTCAACTTTAGAGCTTCTGACTTGTAATGATTTTTTTGATATTTCGAGGATCGTACCGTTTTTCCAAGGATCACTGTAGACCGAAGAAGTTTACACAACTGAAGGGAGAAAGTATCGTCATGAGGAATTTGGAATGATCCAAATGAGGAACAAGCTTCAAACGAATTAGTCGTCGAAGAATCGTCATCTTAAGCAATATTACTTTCGATATTTTTAACGACTAGCTCATCATTTGGAATCTGAGCGGAATCTGAATCAATGATAATTTTATCCGGGAAGGACATGTTAGGGTCAACTACTTCATTCTTTGAAGAAATGATGTTTTCTTTATCTTATTGGACATTTTGCTTCGATTTATGTTGACATTTCTCTTTGGGAAGATGTCCATGAGACGACATTTTAGAACCTTTTTTTATCATAAAACTTGTTTTCACAATATCAGCATCAGTGTCTTGGGCTACCGGGCTAGATGTCTCCGGGGCTTCATCCATCTTCGAAAATACTAGTGTCTTTTTTGTGATGGCTTTGAGCTCTAGCCCTCACAGGTAGAAAGACAAGCACATCCAGAGCTTTTAATCTCTCTAAAAACTCATCATAAGTAGGAAGAATCATGAGTTCTTGTAAAGATAGGATTTTTGATGGATCAACCCTCCAAATACAACTCTTATCATGATTTCTTGGGGTAAAGTAACGATGAAATTCATTGGACCAAGTAGTTATAACCTAATTACTCAGTTTGTCGAAAATTTGTGCCGATTCGGGTACATGCTTTACGAATGGTTTGGACACCCCTGTTATTTTTAACAAAAAGACACTAGATGAGAAGAAGAAAGATAGAAGAAAAATAAATATTGAATAAGAAAGTACCTCAGTTCGTCCATTTTAAGGACAGTCTGTGTGGTTTATCGCTTGTTGCATCAGATCCAGTCTCCCAAGGACTAGAGATAAAGAAAAACCCCTGCTTTCATTTCTTATCAACTTTCAAGTAAGTCATCTACGATTTTGAATCTTCCCAAGTGTTCCAGAGTAGAATGGAAAATAAGGATTCTTTGCAACCCAGTAAGACCAATGAATTGTTTCATTGAAAATCCAACCCCGGATATCATGGAGGCCATTATAGAAGCCATCAAAGTAAACCACATAGTGGGCCCAACTTGGGTCGGACACAGGTCTACCATCTTGAAATATTTGACTAGGAAAAGATCATAGGAAATCAGAGCCCCCAATTCAAAATTTCTGAATAGAATAATCAGTTCATGATCTTGAACTACTAAAAGGGTTTCCTCAATAGTAGAATATCAAATTTTGATCAAAGTAAGAATTCCCCATCGGGACCTCAGCTTAGTCTTCTCAGACGCATCATAATATTTACATTTCACCTTATACAAGGCTAATATATGTTTATTTTTAACAACTCAGAGATTGTTACCAATGAGAGCTTTGATATGTGATGGAAGTTGGAAACAATATTCCTTCAATTTGGATTTTCTTTTTCGTAGAAGATCCTTCCTCAGCAACCCGAGGGCTTGAAAATACTAGCTCTTCTTCACCAGAAGTTGGTACCTCAGATTTCTCAACATCAGCAATTTCTTCGGATTGAGTAGTGTTGGTAGTATTTTGGTCTACAATTATAGGCTCGTCAGTTAAAGCACTTGAATCCATTTTTTGAATGGGTTCGAGGGATTTTTTCGCTGCAAAAGCCACAGCCGTAGTATTCTTTAGCCTCCGAGGCGAGGCTTCGTAAGTAGGACGTAAAATGGTTTTTGGTGTAGCAGATGGAGTACTCTGTACATCTGATGGGGTTTTGGTATGCATTTTTTCCAAGTGTTTAGGGATTCTTTTTTTCTTTGAAGCATTGCCTTTCGAGGATCTAACTTCTTTTTTCTTATCACTCATTGGAGTATTGTAGTTACCCTTAACAATTACTGAGTGAGTGTGGCTAAAGGGCTGAGGAGTAATATATGAGAAATATGTAGTGTCAGATAAGTTGTTGATTAAAGGCCACATACCGTAATATGTAATAATAATTGGTTGCGGTTCTGATTCGATGTATAATCCAACAACTCGTCGTTCTTCGGTTTTTTTACTTATAGAAAACTATTCTAAAATGAGAAATCCCATTGGCATAAATTCCAAAAGAAAACTTTGGAAGAATTCCTTAAGAATTTTCAAGCAACCCAAAGAACTTCTCTCTCTCATTTTTATAAAAATTCTCTCTCTAAAGAGATCCGAGTGAAGACAATGAATAGGTGTTGGGGTATTTATAAAAGTGTATTGGGCTTCAACAAGCTTCAAACTAGAAGCTTCTCGAGATTTTTTCCTAGGGGAAATAAGTGCTTAAGATATGAGGTATTGAGTTCCTAGGGTAAGAGTGCGCCGCTTTGGGTCACTTCTATGACATGTCAAAAGGCATGCATCGATCCAAAAATGTTGGAAGATACATGTCAATAGTCATTGGCCGTGTCAGAGATTTCTGACGTCACGCTAAAAAAATGTTGGAAGACACATGTCAATAGTCACAACAACCATCCAAATTGCGTTAAAAACGCAAGGAAGAATTCTTTGACAATAAGATCAATAAAATCCGATGAGAAATTAACAAAAGCATTATAAGTCCAATAAGAGAAATAACGTCGGATAAATCAAAGCATTTGCAAGCTATAGTTCTCGTTCGAACATCTTCACAAGGACTAGGGGGGCCACTAATAAGGGAAGAATTATATTGGAAAATGAGATAAAAAAATGAAATAGTAGTTTGGTGTAAAGAAAATCTCATAGGAGAAATATCACCATTGTGTAATGTAAAAGATCTCTTTGTAATTAATAATAAATTTGAGAAAAAGATCACAATTAGTTATTCACTAAGATTTGTGGGATCCATTGGATGTATTATATAAGAACACCTTCTCTTATGGGGAAAATGGTGATTGATTAATGATAAAAAATGACACTCTACCAAGTTTCTCTCTCTATTTGTCTCTAGTTTCTCTCTCTAAGAATTTACTCATCCAAACATTGCTTTATCAATAGTATCACATTATAAATAATAACTCTAACTATCACACATGTTTTGTATAGAGAGGTCTTGCATCTATGATGCATGCACATGTCTCATATTTATCATATAATACATGTTATAGTCTAACATCTATCTATTGTAGTCTTGCATCTATCAACATTATAATGCATGGCCATGCCTCGCATATCGCATGTATGTCTCGCATGCGAGATGTATGGTAAATATGCAAGCCCTCACATTTAAAGTATTTAACGTCTAGTATCTTCAACACAAATCTAAATATACGTCTCACATCTTCCTAATTCACCCCTCCAAACTATAATATCAACATCTCAAAAATTTCAGAACTAAAAACTAACTCATAACTAAAAAAATACAAAACCACGAGTTTATAACTAATTAGCAAAAATAAAAGAGTTGGAAACTTACATGTAAGAAATAGAATATATCAATGAATCCGAAAAAAAGCTGTGATTTAAGCATCAACAATCAAATAACAAAATAGCGATATTGAAAAGAGAGAGATAAAATCATCATACTAAAAAGCTGCGATATTTGAAAGAAAGAGGAAAGTTTTTTTTAGCGTTTAAGTGTTTTTTTTAAAGTAATTTGTTTTTAATATAAAATTCATATAATTCGTCCATTAACTCTATCTCACCAACTTTGTTTTCTAACCCATTTTGTCTCACAAATTTAGCTGGTAAACGCTGTAATATATACACCCAAAGTTAGACCTTTATTATTCATCAAACACCGAAAATACTTACATTATTCAAATGATTGTAATGCTACCATATAATAGTTTGTGAGATTATAGGTTGCAACTATTGCTACAAAGCTTGAACATTCAGGCCTTGAAGAACTGG
Source organism: Limnanthes douglasii subsp. nivea (assembly GCA_036936605.1). Classification (NCBI taxonomy): domain Eukaryota; kingdom Viridiplantae; phylum Streptophyta; class Magnoliopsida; order Brassicales; family Limnanthaceae; genus Limnanthes; species Limnanthes douglasii. Next base: position 51,952,908 of record JAUPFV010000002.1, read on the forward strand.
CCTTATCCTTTGGCTCTGGCTTAAATGAACTGGCCTTATCCTTTCGTTGGGACTTCCCTATTTTTGTTTCAAAACAAGCCACATAAGTATAAGAATTGTCTATATAGTAATAATATATATAAATTTTAACAGAAATATGAAACTTACTTGAAATTAACTTAAGTATCGGTTCTGTCCCCTTTTGAATAATTTTGAACCCAAATGAGTCATCTTTCTTTATGTTATTGGCTTTCAATAACTTTTTGAGACCATTTCCAATATAAACTTTACCACATGATTCTTTGTATGCTAAATCAAAATGCCAGGATCTTTCATGAATGTCCCTTATGATTATATTACACCTCCTATTGTTTAGACCATTAGACCTTGCAAATCTTGTTGGTAGGTACTGCAAGTTTTTAATAGATCAATGACACACATTCAAAATCAATTATGTGTTACTAAAAATTATTGAAGTTCAGTATATAAACTTACCACCATATCCATTTTGCGACAATAATATGTCGGATTTGCCAGAAAATAAGTACTTTTGTCATCGGCAAATGTTGAGCCACAAGATTGTCTTCTTGACATATTTCCTATAAGAATAGAAACCGCATTAAGTGTTCGTTCCATAAATTGATAATAATTTGGAATATGAAAGACTATCATTTATTTAGAGCTTTGCTAAGCTAGATGTGATGCATAACTTGTTTATTTTTTCTTATTTTGGCACATTTGTTAATTTATACATAATTAGTATACTAACCGCTTCTCTGTTTTTCACTAGGAGTTTCATTGGAGTGACTACTTGGATTCTCCTCTTTAACACAAGTGTACGGTGCATAGTCTCTCTCGCATGCAGAAGAATCAAACACAGTGACATAAAATAGCATGTTCCATTCATGTCTAAACACAACAATGTCACCAATTTCAACACGATGTGCTACAGCAAACTCTTTCCATCCGTACGTTAATTTGTGGCCGGTGATTTTCATCTTCCAGCTTTTGTCACAAAGACCCGATCCAAGGGTTACTTATTCATGCTTGTCTCCATCTAAGTAATTGTCACAAAGACCCGATCGAAGGGTTACTTATTCATGCTTGTCTCCATCTAAGTAAGACTTAAAGAAAGCAACAGGAATCCTCTGGAAGTGAATAAAGCATGCAAAAAAAAAAAGAAGAGAATATATTTAAAAGTCTATTACTCAAGTTTAACCATTAGAACTGAATTGAGCTAAAAATGAAATATAAACATCTTTCAGGAACTAAACAGAACTTCAAAACTCCATGCATGGAGCATGCGATGATCACTACGCAAACTCTGGTCGTCTCACAACCATCCTAATTAAAGAGAATACAGACTTACAAGTTGTTTGTCGAAACCAGGCTGACAAACCATGAAGAAATGAGTTTAGTAGGAGTAAAATATGTTTTTGAAGGGTTAGTCGGAAGAAGAAGCTGGCATTGTTGTGTTTTCTTTTTCTGTCTAAGATAGATGTGAGTCCATTTAGGTTGATATAATGCCTTTCTTTTGCTGGTGGTTGTTAGAGCTTCATAAATGTAAAGTTTCCAGACAATAAATACTTTGATGTAAGTAGTTTGATGTCTTTTCCAATTACTCAAGTTGGCGGAATCAAAACTTAAATTAATCTATTAGATGAAATTCCAGAGCCTAGCAGCAGGTAATTTAAAATTTAAGATTTTGAGTACATATTAAATTAATAAACTATTTAAAAAATAATACTATTTATATTATATACAAAAAATACTAGGTTATATATTAATATAAGGGTAAGTTGAAATATTCTTTTTTTCTCTAGGTCAACCTCAAAGGGAAACACACAAACATCATTCTATCGATACAGCTACGGGGTGTCAAACGGTTTGAACCGCGAACCATCAGAACCGTTTAACAGAGAACCACAGGTTGCGGTCCTGACGGGGTGCGGTCCTACTGGTTTATTCTTTATGTGGTCCTGTCGGTTTGCGGTCCTACCAGTTTGCAGTCTTAATGGGCCAGTTTCGCAGTTCAAACCACCAGACAAACTATTTAGGAACTCTTTATCAAAATATTTTATAATGTTATTTAAAATTAATTTCTAAGTGTTAATTAAATCTAATTTCAATAATTGAGATATGTACCATATAAACGAGTTAATTATGCTATTTAATGTATTTTAATTTAAATATGTTATCATTTTAATCGAAATTTTATAATCAAGCAATTACATTCTAAAAAAATAGTTGTAATTTGATTTTGATATGTTTGATTATATTTATGTATTTAAGATATTTTATTTAATATTAGGTAGATATTAAATAAAATATATACATCTAATTGTATTTTGATTACAACTTTCAATATTTGTAAAAATATACAAATAAAAATTTGACTTTCTTAAACAAGATATCGTAAACAATATAATTGTAAAATGATTTGTGTATTGTTTGTATTTAAGATGTTATATTTAATATTAGGTACATATTAAATAATATATACCTATTAGATTCTTTCAAGCTTGAAGTGTTAATGGTTAGATGAATTATATAGTTTATTGTATTTTCGAACTATTCAATATTAGAAGTTTAAATTTAATTTTTTTAGAATTGTATAATTATATGCATAAACATATATTACTTGTAAATAACAAAATAAAAATTAAATACGAAAGTGATTTAAATAACATTTAATAAAAAATAGAAGCAAAACAAACAATTCATTAAAAATAAAAACCAAACAAGTAACATAGTTGTTCAATCAAATAAAAAAGAAAAACATTACAACGATAATGCTTAAGACAATCAAATGCAAAAAACTAAGGAGTTTCATCGTTGTTGTTGTTAGGTGGTGGACCTTGCAAATGCATGTTCTCCATCATCTGTCGCATATACTCCGATTGTTCGGCTTGAGAGTTTGCAAATCGCTCATTCATTGATCTTGTCCATGATGCCACTGCTCGTATTGACCATGCCACTGCTCATATTGACCATGCCACTGCTGGAGGTGACCAAGTTGATCATTCACCCCTACTTTCCACTGCTATATCTGGCTAAGCTGGTCATTTACCCCCCCTGCCAATTTTGAAATTCACTTTGCCATTTTGTAAAATCATCATGCCATTCCTTTTATTGAGTATGCGCAAATTGCATATAATCCATATGCTGCTCATGCGAAAACTCAGCTAATTCGCGATCGGTTCGTCTTTCTTGTGGCGGTACTCCAGAAGAACCACCAATAGCATTTGGATCGAAAGGCGCCTGAGCCTGAACTCGATACTGAGTAGGTGGATTTGGCGGTTTTGTAAGACCGTTCGCAGTCCATATCTGATTCAACTCGGGTCTATGGTGGTTCCATGCCTCCAATTTCGCCGTCAACTCTCCATCCCAAGAGTATATTTCATGCAAACGCAAAGAGTTTCTACCTATAGCACTAGTCGGCCTCACCTTCATCGGAGTGTACATACTCACATCAGCTCCTTTCGAAACAAGCAAGTAACTCACTATCATCCCATAAGGTAGTTTATCCGTACCACACCTCGTAGCCATATTTCGAATCATCAAGCTAGGTAAACTAATTATTCCCTGATTTCGGACGATAAAAGCAATAACAAATATTTGAATATATGAAAGCTGTGAATCATTGTTACTAGGGGGAAGAAATATACTATTTACCAATTTCAAAGCTAATTTCCCATTAGCATCCAAATTACTTCGCATGACTCGAAATTTACCGCTAATTTTCGGAGCATCCGCACCAGGACAAGTAAGAAGCTCTACTGCTTCTTCGTGAGACATAGGCCAATCAGCACCCCAGCCCGAAGGACGATAACTAATGGAAAGTAATTTATTACCGGTATATATATCATGGGTTGGAACGAAAAAAAGATCTTCGAAATCAGTTTCAAAAAAACCATAGGGTTTACCATCAATCAAACAATTCATTCCTAAACCTCTACCATTTGGATCATTCTCAATTAATTGTGCGGTGGCATAAAACTTGCGTACTAGTTCTAGATACCAATCACATTTGAATCTAGCTAGTGTCATCCAACCTAGGCCATTAGTAGGTTCAATAAGTTTGAATTTTTTTTGCATACCCTCTACTTGGATCAGTTCATCGTAATCCAAATACATACCCGACCAAATTTTGGTTGCACCTCGTCCTCCATCCGGATTACGGATGCGAAGCTCCCCTTCACCGCGATGTTCGATAGTCGCGCTCTCCGTTACCTCAATCTCTTCATACAGCAAATCTTCGAGCTCTCTCATTCGTCTCGAGGATGATTCAACTCCTCCACCTTGACGGGCTTGCTTTGATCTTCTCGAAGACATTTAGCGAAACCTGAAATTTAAAATAGTGTTTGAAAATTATAAAAATAATTTAGAGAAGTGTAGTGTAGTGGAGAAGAGATAAATTTTTAGTAGAGAAGATATAGGTTTGTAGTGGGGAAGAGATAGATTTGTAGTGGATAAGAGATGGATTTGTAGTGGAGAAGAGATAGATTTGTAGTGGAGAAGAGATAGATTTGAGGTTGTGTGAAAAATAGAATAGGAAATAGGTAGTATTTATAGGATTTCTTTTCCAATTAGCCGTTAGATGACGTCATGGATGACTTCATCCATGGCGCCATCCATGACGTCATCGTGCGGACCATCCGGCCAGGTGTGCGGATGGTCCGCACGTTCGAAATGGTAACGGCTAGTTGAATTCAACTAGCCGTTTACCTCATCCGGGGCATCCGGACGAATCTCCGGATGCCCCGGATGAGGTAAACAGCTAGTTGAATTCAACTAGCCATAGAGGTCCGGGGCATCCGAATCGATATCCAGATGGCCCGAATTCGCTGTCAGGACCATCCGGACATTGATCCGGATGGTCCAGATTTTTTTTGTTTTTTGATTTTTCGATTTTTTTTGGGTCTCCCTATAAATAGAGGAGACCCCAACTCAATACTCACACCTCTCAAACAACTCTCTACTTGTATCTAAATCTATCTCCTTGTTCGAAATATTCTAGAAAACTATAGATTACTTATTTTACATATTCTACTTCTACTTTCGAAATTGTTTGATTTTTGTTTTTTCGCAAATTGTTTCTTAGTTGTTATTAGTCTAAATTTAGTTGTTCTTAGTTGTTATTAGTCTAAATTTAGATTTTATTATTTGCAATATTAATTAGTTTCCATTAGTATTTTATTGCATATTTAAAAAAAATTGTTATTAGTTTTAAAATGAATTCAAAACGGAGAAATACTAATGTGCACCCACCCGCTAATGTGGATCTCAATACCATAGATGAATTTTCTACAGACTTCCCTCACGTTGACACACTCTCCTCCCACGAAAGTGGTGGTGGAAGTACTAGTGTTGGGTCGAGATCTTGTAAGAAAACATCTTGGATTTGGAAACACTATACTCCATCAGAAGATGGTTAATCTAGTATTTGTAACGTGTGCAAAAAATGTTATCTTCACGTAAGATGAAATAGAAATATGGGCACTAGCACAATGGTAAAACATTTATTGAAACATCAAGTATATGATCCTACAAAACCTAACCCAAATAATGTTTGCATGAACCCTCAAACAGATCTTCCTTTTGAGTTTAACCACGATACGTATAGGGAAGAATCAATGATTTATGCAGTCGGTAGTTTACAACCATTTAGTTTTGGGGAATCTTGGAGATACGAAAATTGGATGCAATCTGGGGTAAACTCACAGGCAAAACGCATTCCACGTAGCTCTTTGCGATCGCTAGCCTTTAAATATTATTTAAAAAGAAAAAAGGCATTATTCAAACTATGTTGACTTTGTCATGAAATGTTTCGATTACTAGTGACATAGCTACTTTTACTGATTTTGATATGGTATGTGTTACCCTTCATTGGATGGATGCCGAATGGGTCCTCCAAAAGAGAATTATATGATTTGAATCAATTGGGAAGCATAACGCATAATTAATTAGGGAGAGTATGGTTGAATGCATGAATGTTTATGGCATTAAAAACAAGATTATGTCTATTTATTTGGATACTGCATCTTCTAATACTAATGCTATAAAATTGCTTATACAAGATTGCAATCCCCCTTTTCCAAAATTGTTTCACACCAAATGTTTATGCCACGTACTTCAATTAATTGCGAAAGACGGAATACGTAAGGTTATGGGTGATTGTATTGCCCCTATAAAAAATGGGATACTATTTTGCTCGACATCCGCTGCTAAAAAAGAGCTTTTAAAACACTCGTTACTTCAAAGGGGAAACAATATAAGAAACTTATATTAGATGTCGAAACTAGATGGAATTCTACTTACACAATGCTTGCACGTGCGCGTGTTTTTAAAGAAGAGATTATGACGCTTTATAATACATCTTATCCTGAAACACCAATTGACAAAGAACATTGGAAATATTGTGCACACATGTTAAGATTTTTAAAACTTTTTAAAGATAACACTCTAATCTTTTCTTCACAAAATCAACCTAATGCTCATTTAACCCTTTTCACGATTACTAATCTTGCCATGCATATGACTGAATTTAGATCAAATTTTGTATGCGTAGACATGGTGCCCGAAATGGAATATAAGTTCACAAAGTATTTTCATCCAATCCCTGATAGTTATTCATTTTCTTGCCTTTTAGATCCTTTTGCACGAAAAGATAAATTTGAATGGCTAGTTAGATGGTTTTATAAATCTGTACAGTTTTCTACAACTAAACCACTGAAGGAACCAATTGACCCTGAAGAGTATATTACCGGTATATATAAATGTTTGTATAATATCTATGATAAGTATGCTGCAAGATATAGATTAAATACAACTACAAATGTAAGGAGTAGTAACAATAGGGGTAGAGGGAGATGTTCTACTAACTATGTTCAAATGGCAATGTTACGAAGCAATGAATTTATAGAAACCCCTCAATCTGATAATGAGTTGTCTAGATATTTGAGCACTAGGTTTGATTTTATGAATTTTCCAAACAAAGGTATTGAAGATATCATAAGATGGTGGGGTACCAAAACTGAAGAGTTTCCTATTCTTTGCAGGATTGTTAAAGAGATTTATGCAATACCTATGTCTACAGTTGCAATTGAGTGCGCTTTCAGCCAAGCGAGGTTGCAATACAAGACTAAGAGAACAAGATTGACGGGCAAAGCACTTGGAGTGCTTGTGGCAGTCAAGGATTGGACAGCGGCAGATAAAAGGATGCAAGACAGAGAGTTTAGAGACGAAGTGAACATAGACGACATCTTCGAAGATTATCCGGATGATTACGAAGATACACTTGAACAAGAAATTGCGGAAGAAAACGAAGCTGAAGGTGAATCAAGTGAGGACGAAGATTGTACTTACGAAGAAGACGAAGCTGGAGATGAATGATGTTTGTAATAATTATTTACTATTTTGTATTGTAATTTGAAAACATTTGTACAACTCCTGGCCCGCAAGAGTATAAACTGTGAACGACTAAATTATCCAAAAAAACTTTACCTTTTATTATAATAACAACAACTGTATTATGAAATACTTATAATTTCATAAGATCTGATTTTGGTTTAAAAAATAATAACAAACACTTGTAATATTTAAAACGAAATCACAATAGTAATCAAAATGTAAATAAAATTATAACCATAGAATTTGTAATATTTTAACATGATACGATATAGTTTTGGTTTGTAATATTAAAATCAACACTACTAATATTAGATCTAAAAACATAATAATAATATTCAAAATGTGATAATAACATAAGTAATATTTATAATTTTAGACTATATAATAATTAAAACACTTAAAATATTAATAACCAAAACAAATTAATACTAACCAAATGTAATAATAATTTTATAATAATATGCAATATCTCAATATTTTTAAATATAACTTAACATATGATTTTGGTTATAAAATAAATAAAATATTTATAATATTTACAAATAAACCGCGGTTTTTTACAAATAAACCGTGGTTTGCGGTCCTGCCGGTTTGCGATCCTGCCGGTTTGCAGTCCTAATGGGCCAGTTTCGCAGTTAAACCGCCAGTTCATAAACAGATTGCCAGCTTTGAACTGCGGTTCCTGAACCATTTGCCACCCTAGATACAGTTATTTCCAACAAGACTGACATCAACCACAAATGAGTTCAATTGCAAGAAACAGAAAAAAGGATTTTAGTTTTAAAAATCGGTCGAAAAGCTCAGATCTTGAAAACAAGAAAAATTTGCAAAAAATTGGTGACGAAGACCAATTTCATCCTCTAACTCAAGGAACACAAATTCAAAGATTCAACAATCTTCTCAGACTCCAGGAGTTTTGGATAAACCGGTTTTTGAATAAAACACTTCACATAATCAAGCAAATCAACGCATAAAGATCAATCAACCAATTTTATTTATTTATTTATTTGAGACTACTTCAAAACTAAAACAAATGATTCACACATTTGGGAGTGCAAATAGAGATGCAAAGTTATAAGGTTCATAGAAACATATAAGCCCCACCTATTATATCTTTCTAATTTTACAATAGTTGCAAAAATTTCCTATAGCAAACCCAATATAGGTCAATTTCATAAATTTTTAGAAATCTTCAAATTTTCTAGACCATTCAATGTTTCTCAATATCACTATATACAATTTTTTCCTTCAATTTGAACTAATAGAAGATTTTATTAAAATATGGAAAAGAAATGTTTGGTCAATCGAACCAAGATTCCTTAATGTTGCTCAAATGGAATCTAGGATTTAGTCATAGGGTTTAATCCCATATAACCCCAATTTGGGTTTCTTTCAAGAATCTTCCAAAATATCTTTATAATCATGATACTATATCTCTGATAAAGATATAGCCAGATTTAACTATTTTAGAGCATGATTGAAAATTGATATCTCTCAACCATTACCTCAAAAAATTTGGATCCAATTTGATACAGAGGAAGGGTTTTGGCAGCATATTAATTATGGTGAAAAACCATACTACTATAATAAATGTAAACATTTAGGGCATCAATTGAATGATTATAAAAAAAATCTTAAACAAATAAGAATACTGAAACTACTAAAACTAATATCAAAGATAATTTAAAAATAGACAAAGTTAATCCTTCATCTAATGCAATATGGGTTGCAAAACAGAACATTACTCTAAAATCTATAATTGTTCAACCTTCTCATGAAGAGACTTTTAATCTTCAAACTAATTTTAACATTGAAAACACTAAATCTCAGGAAAGAAAGAAATCAGAGTCTGTTAGTAATGCTAACAACTCTGATTTCCTTGAAACTTTTGATATAAGTAATATTAGAAAAAGGAAAATATGAAAATTATGAAATAACAATCAACAAAGGTGTAATAATATAAGTCATTCATACATTAGAAGTTGGTAAAATGTTCAATTCATTAAATGAATATGACAATTTAATTTCTGATACAGAATCCACATACCCTAAATTGGAAACCCAAAATAATTTATCTCCAAAATGCATTATGATAAATGAAGCAGATGTGATCAAAATAACTAATAATCTTTCAAATTCAATTACTGAATCTGTCCCAAAGGAGCTGTCCATAGAAAAGTCTAAAACTACCAAGAGAATGTCAACCATAAATATTATTAAATAAAATTTGAATCTTTCAAGAAAGGGTTCAACTAGCCACTCAACATCATCTTCAAAATGAATTTAAAAGTACTAAACTAGAATGTCAGAGGGATTGGCTACAGGGGTACCTTGAGAAAGATAAAATCTATTGTTAAAGTTGATAGAATTGATTTCAAAGCTATGCAAGAGCCTATGATCAACTCTATCAGATTGTCTCAGATGACAGCAAATATTAAAGTAGTGGAATTGGGATTCATTTGGTAATATATTTGATAGTCTTGCTAATGAATATATTTGATAGTCTTGCTAATGATGAAAAGAAAGTGAAATTCATTGAAATATGTTTTGAAAACTCTAGAAACAATGATGACAAAATTAAGCTCTCAAAGGATAAAGCTAAACACTTAAACCTGTTAAAGAAAGAGTAAGCTTTCTAGGAACATAAAGCTTCTTCTTTCTGGACTAAAAATGGTTACTTCATTTTTTCAAAATATTTTTAAAAAATAGAAGAATTAAAAATATGATTCACGGAATATAGAATAAGGATACTTGGATAGAAGACTAAAATGCTTTAGAAAACCTTGTTGTAGATCATTTCAAAGATATATTAAATTTCAAAAGTTCGCAAAACAATCTTGAGGATTTCCAAAACTACATTCTAACTTTAATTATAAATCAAGATAACAACTTTCTAACTTCCCTTCCAAATGAAGATGAAATCTTTAAAGCCATTCAATCACTCAACCCCAGTAGTGTGGCTGGTATTGATGGTTTTAATATAAAATTCTATATATCTTGCTGGAACACATAAATAAATACATGAGTAATGCTATTATTGACTTCTTCAATATGAATAATGCCTTACAGGGAGTACATGTTAATGCCCACTATATGATTCCCAAAAAAGAATCCCAAAAACTTAGAGTGACTTTAGACCAATAAGCCTTTATAGTGTTTTAAATAGAATCATATCCAAGCTAATAAACAATAGATTAACCACCTTTCTTCCCAAATTCATCTTCGAAAATCATGGTGGTTTTGTTTCCAATAAAAATATTAATGAACATATTTTAATTGCTTATAAATTAATCCATGACTTAGACAAAATATTTGTAGGTGGTAAAATAATTTTTAAACTTGATATGGATAAATCCTTTAATAGGGTTTCATAAATACTTAATATTCATAAATACTCGTTCATAAGGTTTCATAACTTTTACTTAAAACCTTTGATAGTTTTGGTTTCAATAACAAGTTTATAAATCTAATCAAGCAAGGTCTCATAATTACTCAATATTCTATCATTGCTAATGGTTCTCTCCATGGCTTTATTACATCTTTCAATGGTGTGAGGCAGGGTGACCATTTGTCACACATCCTCTTCATCATTTCTAGAGAAAATTTTATTAAAAGAATAAAAAATCTCTTCATTGAAAACCAATCTATGTATTATCACTCTAGAACTAATATTCCAATTCCCTGATTAGCTTACGCTGATGATATCATCATCCTCTCAAATGGATCTTTGAACAACTTAAATAAAATTTAGAACTTTATCTCTCATTATCAAAAGATTTATGAAAATATCTTAAATAATAACAAATCCAAATTCTTAACTTCCAATAGCAAAGTTAGCTATGCTATTAACATTATAAATAACATTACTAGGTTTAATCATAGAAACCTCTCTATCAATTATCTTGGAATCAATATTCATCATAGTAACAAAACATGTTACTTTGATGATATTATTAATAAAATTAGAAAAAAAGATCGGTGATTGAGACTATAAGAATCTGTCCTTTGGAGGTATGATGGTTTTAATACAATCTGTATTAATAACCATCCCCTTTTATTATATTCAAACTTACTGCCTTCCTAAATCAACAATTGATATAATTCATAGACTTTTAAACAAATTTTTGTGAGGTTTTAAAGATGATAAAACTGTTAGGATCTGGTCCAAATAGACTCATCTTTGTTATCCTTATGATGAATTTGGTGTTAATTTCAGAAGCCTAACTGATATCCAAAATGCTTATTTTTGTAAAATTTGATTTACTTTTAAAAGCAATCAAACTTTATGAGCTAAGGTCATAAATTCTATTTATTTTCCTAATCATCACCCTTTACAAGTCAGTAGAAGCATAAGGAATCTAAAATATGGGGAAATATTAATATTTATTAGACAAATTGCTTAATCTATATATTTGGAAAATTGGTAGTGGTAAGATTGATTTTTGGCTGGAGAGATGGTGTCACACCATCTCTCTTATAATTTTTAATCCAAATCATGACAATATATGATATTTTTGTAAAAAATCAACTATTTTTGGGAAAACAATTCTTGGAACATAAACAAATTTAAAGAAAATATCATTCAAACTGATATTTCCAGGATAACCAAGTTTACTCTTAGTGCTGATAAGCGAGATACTATTAAATGAAATGTCTCTCAATCTGGAAAATTCAATTTCAAAGATACTTTTGATAAATGAACAACAAGAGAATCATCTTCCTTAATCAATAAAAAAATTAGAATTATGTTACTCAAAAGAAGTGTTCCTTCAATCTTCGGAGAAGCCTTAAAGATTTAATGTCAGTTGAGTCTTTTCTTCAGAATAAATTTTTTACTTTAGTTTCAAAATGTTATTTCTGTAGTAATACAAAACTATTGATCATCTGTTTTCAAACTGTCAAACAACCTTTGAAATTTGGAAACATTTCTCTAGTTTATTTGACATTTTTATTAAAAACCATATGACTATATCCCTTATAATTAATATGTGATTTACATCAACTACTAAACAAACTCAAAGTAGAACTATTATCCCTGATATTATATGGTGGAGTATCTGGAATTCGAGGAATAAGTCTAAGTTCAATAATATCAATGTTACCTTCTAATGATATTAAGAAAAAAAATAATGAATATGATTTTCAAATAAGATTTTGCTAACCTTTTTTCAAATAAAATTTGAAGCAAAGATCATAAACATGTTTACCAACATAACTGTTTTAATCATGCTCCTAATACATGGAATGCTCTTTATATCAGATAACACCCATTTTTGGTAATAAATTTAAGGTAAACTCTTATAGTGCTTGTGCTTACAATGGTGAAGCCAAGTGTGGCTTTTTAATTAGAAATTCAAATGGTGCTATGATTTCCTTTGGTAGCATATGGGAAAAAACTCATATTATAGCTGAAACTAGAGGTTTGCTTGACAACTTAATTATGTGTTATAATTTTGGCTTAACCTTTGTTGACATTGATATTGATTGCAAAATTATGTTTGACTCTTTTTGTAATGGTTATGCTCCTGCTTTCTTATATCCTTTAGTCACTTGCTGTCGAAATATTCTAACTCCAACAATGTCCTTAAGGCTTATTTATAGAGAGAAAAATCTTACAACCGACTGACTTGCAAAGTATGCTCTTAAAGAGAAGAATACTTTCACTCTGTCCCACACTGATACCTCTGCTCAATTAAGAGAAATTATTTTCTTGGAAAGTTTACAAATTAGTTACTTAAGGCTGAAAAATCAAAATTAAACTTGTTCATCTTCAATATGTTTTAGTATTTTATACATACCAACACTTCTAATGTCTCTAAGCAGGTCTAAAAAAACTTGAACTACCTTTTTATGTCTTAATTTGTTGGAACTATTCAAAATATATTCAATGATGGATCAATCTCTAATATGGGTTTCATGCTGCATTTCATCAAAGTTGCCTTAGTTTAAAAGCTATATCTTGCTCCTCAAATTGTTTTTAGGACATTTTGGTCCAAAATGTAATTCTAAATTTGTATCTTCTTCAATGTCTAGTTTATACTAAACTAGCACACTGTAAAACTCTTGTTATATTAGCATTTTAATAAATTATATATATATATACATATATATATATATATATAATATTACAAACATACATCATATAACAGATAAAAAATAAAAAATGTTATTTTTACATTATAAAAAACTATATAAACACATACAAAAAATTATTAGAAAATCAACCATATAAAACAATACTATAATAAGAAAATGTTTACCAAAAATATAAAAAAGAACTAATAATATAATGAATCATAAAAATAAAAATAAAAAAATCAAAACCAAAATCACATGAAATATTTATCTATATCATATCACATATAAAAATCAAATATGTGACAAGCTAAAACTAGATCTAAAAATCAAATATGTGACACCTAATAATCCATTTTTTATAGATTTAAAATTGGAAAATCTAAAATACACAAACTATATTAATCAATTATGAAAATATCACTTAGTCCAAAAATAAAAAAACCTCTATGAAATCCTAAAACTATCTAAGTTGACCTAGAGTATATATACCTCACAATCATTCCAAAATAGTAAAAAACCACCAAAGACAAAGAATTAAGATGCTAGTTGTCCAATTTTATAGATGAAAATGGAGCCACTATAATAGAGGTAATTTTCAAAATTATGTAGCCGTAAAACATCGCATGACTTGGGTAATGAACAATATAATTGTCGCACCCATTATATAATTTTCTTACTTTTATAACATATATCATGCAAATTTAGGGTATTATTATCGTAAATATTCACGCGACATGTTGTAGACTTTTCGAATACTAGGTTCGATTTTTTATATATATATATATGTCGACCATTGGGTTTGATTTATGTATTATTATATTTACTTAACGTATGACTATATGTTGTAACAACCTGGGGAACCACCATTTCTGATGACCAATTACATACACATTTTTAGAACTGATAAGTATTTTACTAAACCATAAATGGATGCAAGAGTTTATTATGAAGAGAGAATGATAGGATCCATCATCATTATTACCCTAAAAAACTCTTATAAATAGAGAAAAACTCCTTAAATAACTTACCAATGCAAGAGGTACAATGTTTAGGTATTGAAAGTTAAACCGGAAACTTTGAAGAAAAGAAAGTGTCCAACCAAAAAAATGCAATTGTCCATTCGAATTAAAATGGCATCATGTTAATGTACTAGCTCAACAATGGCAGACGAAGAGCAACTAGTCCATAATTTTTCTTTCATTGGTTCGCGTTCTAGGGAAATATATGTCGGTTTGAATATGCTTAACTCGGGAAATGTTTCCAACATACACACAATCTATATATGTCGTAAAAAAATTCGTAATGTTGATCATGATGGTCAATCTCAAATGTAATATTTGTTGGCGAAATTGAAGAAACATAAATACGATGTGTGGGATCAGAGAATGATACAACAAACGTGATCAATATGTCATTTTTGCGCAATATTAATTTATTGTGTATATTCTCAAATGTACATATCATGGATTATACATACAAGACGACGATGTATAAATGCCATTGGTCGAGATTGTTAGAGTAACTTCAACATCATTTATATTTAATGTTGGTTATCTATTTATGGGCGCGGAAAATAAAGTTAATTACACGTGGACTCAAGTGTTTTATATGGTGTGATGATGGATATAATGTGTATGTTTCCCAGCGTCATTTTAACGGATCGGGAGTTAGTGTTGATACTAGTTATTGTCGATATGTTTTAAGATGCAATAAACGTGCTATGAAAGTTTCATATAAATAGAAATGTTCTTAGCACAATAAGAAAGTTAATGTCTAACATTTTTTAAAACGTATTTATGGAGTTTTATAACTTTATTGTCGAAGAAAACACGGTAGAATATTTTAAAAAGAGCTAGCACCATTGTGTGAGTTGTTCGTCGGTTACCCAAAATATATAAAATATGTTATGCAATCATGGATAATAGAATGCAACAATGAATTTCTTAATCATCGAACCAACGAGATCATACATTATTGCAATTGAACAACTAATCGGTAAGTTTAAATTTCATTTCCAATGTTATATTTTTTATTACAAACATTAAATGTCATAAGTATAATTTTATTTATAGGTGTGAGAGTGCGTACGTGACCCTACAAAACATTACCTTGGTACTAATCAATATAATTTTGAATTGTTTGGGACAAAGTAGACAAGATCCAACATAAGAAACATTTTGCGATTTAGAGCCGTTTGTGTGAAGTAAGTTTCGTAGTGTACCGGGTAATTGAAATAAACTGAACTTGCAACTATGTAGTTACGCATCGATATGACTTTTAAAACTGTTAGACTAATAGGTGTAGATCAGATAGTATGTGGATGTAGTATTAGAAAAACAAATGGGTTACCTTGCGCATGTGAAATACATATAGTACAAAAAGAAGGTAGAGCCATTCGTAGGGATGATTTTGATATATTTTGGAGAAAACTAGATATCGTTCATAGAGATGCAACTACACATTAAGATGCTCAATTAAGAAAATGTCCATCATAGATAGTTCCATACGTATATATATACCTCGACATAAATATAAATATTATTATTAAGGTCATATAGATCCTAAAACCCAGAACTAGTCATGTTGTAGAGCCTAGAACATTTGTTGTTGCTAGAGATAGAAAAAAATCCGGTTCAGACTGATACACTAAATGAGACCCAGTTCATGGGAATATGCTATTGATTAAACCGCGAGTATTAGCACACCCATAAAGACATTAGGTAGCACTACTCACTCAAGAGTAACTTAATTTTTAGTACCTAAACCTCCCACCACGAAAACGAAAGTAGGTCAACAAAATAAAACTACTAACAACAAAACATTAATCAAGCACCCATATTGCATCCCGAAATTTATACATTCTTATATTATTAGCTTGGTGAACGTCTTATTAAAAATAGATAATACAATTATCGGAGCGTATGAAGAAGAATTACGGTAAATTTGACACTTTTGAATTAGTTAGACGCAATTTTATCTCATTATTAGATGACAACCATGATATATGATTGGAAGTTTATGGTTCAGTCGAAGCTTTAGATGATATAATACATATGTTAAATTGGTTTAAAGTTCATCAGAGAACCTGTTATTGGATGACATTTCTATACATTGGATTAATGCTAGCTACTCGATACGAATGTCTTGTATAACATATATCTCCACATATTATTAATGTATTAACAAATATGTGGTCGTCCACCTGTTCTTTTTAAGACTTTTATAGATATTGGAGTTAATTTCCTACATGGAAACCACTTCGTACATGTAAGTGTATCAACGATATACTGAAGCGTGACATATTTATTCTCTTTGAGTTTTTATTCTTTCCTCTATATCTTAAAAATTAATTGTATAAATTACTACTCCTCCGGATGAACCGATACCGCCATTATACTCTGCATGAAGTCAGTACAATACCAACAAAGTGAATCTTTGATAGATTTTATATTGATGATAGATTTAACAAGTTTAATTAAATCATGTAGACAAAGCCTTGAGGTGTAATGAAGAGCAAAATATTACTGATATGACAAATGGTCATGTATTTGGGATACAAGTCCGACACATGGAGATTTCCGAGTGCAACCACCTCATTTAGGATTTTCGATTATCATGTTTAATCAGTATTCTCCGTAATTGATAGCCTTACATATGTTTCATGACGATTATGTCGCATGCTACGTGAAGTGGGATCAAATCTAGCAATCTGCCTTGATGGTCGTGGCTTAGGTGATACATGAGATGTCAAGAGATCCCTTAACTTCCTCATCATTGACTTCATCTTAAGAATATTTACAAAATAAATAAGTTGGCTTATAAATGAATAAAATAGACAAAACATGAATTTTCCAATTCTTACACAAACCATATATAAATTGAATAAGCTTTGCAAGACGTGGGATATGACTTAACAGAACATGTATGATGCCAAACAAAAAAACTACCTCAAATCACATAGACTATATGTTACCGATAGAAATTTAGTGTAAATCACCTAAAACTTATCATGATGTTCGTATGGTGATTTACAAAAAAATTACATTTCTATCACACGATTTATACGACGAACGCTCTCGATATCGTACAATATATGCGACAAACACCAGTTCCCAAAAACCATAATCTAAAACTCTAATTCTCTCAAACCTTAAACCTAGACTTATCACTTCAAAATAATAATCAATCAACAAATAAGCAAACAAACAATTAAAACCTTAGGATAATTGAATTTTTAAAAGTCAGATTTTCAAACTTATATAACTACAAAATGAAAGAAGAGAATTAAATAAAAATTATACCATTAGGCTTGTATGACATACCTTAATGTTACTGCGAAGTTAGATTTATAAAATAAGTAGTTTGGTAAATGGTTATATAGGGAGGTTTTGAGAGTAAAAGGAAACAATGAGAAAAAATGGTGTAGGATCTAACAATTTCTATTTATATATGTTTTTTGAAAAATGGTCAAATCATCCCAAATTAGGTGTGGATCTAACAAAAAAACGCGAAATCTAGTTGTGTGAGATCCATCAAAATATACCTAGATTTAGTCGTGCTGATATTCATTCAAATAAAATATAATAATAACAAAATAAATTGAACTCTTAAATAAAAACACCATATTAATTTATTATAAAAATATAAACTCATTTGAAATATATAAAATCTAATTTTATTCATTGAAAAAGATTTTAATTTTATTTCAAGTACTAGATTATAGTAGAAACATAAAAAACAAGTTACTAGATAGCACCACCATGCATAAATTGAGGATGCACAAATACTTGAGTGGTATCCCCCACCTCTATTAGATTCCTGCATTATCAACACTCACCTCAATTGTTTTGTCATATGGGGCTATATCTCTGTCATAAAAACAACACAACTCAATTCCAGGGTTTCTTCGAAAATTCAAAGTTGGATCTCATAAGCATAACACACACTAAATCTCTTGTCCAAAAATAAAAGGATACATCTAAGATTACGCATATAAACTAAAATCCTTGTTAAAAAAAATTATTTTATCTAAACAGAAAGATGCATTCATTCTTAGCTAGAGAATCAATATCATCTTCTCATGACCAATTTTTTTGAAGAGCAAAAAATGTCATTCTTGTGCAACGAAATCTATAGCAGAATGCAACATTAAATATAAACCAGTCCTATTAACATTAAACGATAAAAAATCCAAAATCATCTACTTTAGTTCATTTCAAACATCAAATATAAACAACATAAACATAAAAAACCAACTTTCATTGTCTTCCCGACATTTAAGTCCAAGTGGGTTCCTAGTTAAATGACCTTATGTATAAAATAAACAAATAAAACTTCTCATCAAAACTATATAATTAAAATCTTCACTTCACTAATTAAGAAAATAAAACCGGTAAATAAATCACTATACCTCATAATTAATTTTAATAAATTCGGAGAATAATTTGCCTTCCTAATTATCCGATTTGGACGCACTTATGTGCAGATCCATCCGAGCATATTTGCAAAGCAGATGACTATAAACATAACAATTAGATCAAAATAAAAATAAAAGATAATGAGATTGAAAAATAATTTTAACATAAACTATGCAATGAAAAAATCTAACTTGCTTTATTGTTGTAAGAACACATTAACTAAGCATAATACCCCTAAGAAATTATTTATCTTCATTTTTATCGACCACTTTCTACCATCAAAATTGAAATCATATAGTGGATCTTAAATATCATAAAATAACCAATACGCGATCAAAATAAAATTTATTAAAATAAATGAGTTGCAAAATTGAGGTGAAAATTAAATAACTTTTTTTTTTAAATCTTTTTCAAAATTTAATTAGAATTATAAACAAGGTAAAAACAATAAATGTAAATAAAAAACCTAAAAACAAATGCAGATGAAATAAAAACAAAGTACGAAAGAGAATACCTAGAGAAAGAGCTGAAATAATATGGCATTTCCAAACATAAAAATTAGTTTACGAAGCTCTTTTTTGTTTTAATATATATATATATATATATATATATATATATATATATATATATATATATAACTACTTAAAATGTGTCAACTTAAAGGGAAAATAGAAAAGACGCATCAAATGAAATAGAAGATAAGAAAAACATGTCAAACGAAAATCTTTTAGGAAAGATTGGGTCTCATAATTAAAATCACTTTTTTTATTTATACAAAAAAATAAATTTATCTATTTATAGGTTAACATATGAAAGTTACAACATATCACTTAGATTATATATCAATACTGTAATTATAATTGTTGGGAATATGACTACCTCATATTATGCCGCAGTATATAAGTAACAACAATTCACACTAGTATGATTTTGTCCGCTTTAGATCCGCATTCCCCATAACTTTTCTTTTGGTCCACTTCTAAAAGACCTCATACTAGTTAAGATGTGTGGGATGTGAGACTTTGGTCGCCTACCTAACAAATCATCCACTCGAATGAAGTACCACTTTAGCCTTTACTTAATTGACTCTTCATATGTCTACTCTAATTAGGTTGTGCCAGAGTTTACCATCTAAACCATAGAGCATTACAAAGGATCTATATCTACTCACCTTCTATTAGACAATATTTTTTTGTTCCTTAGCGTCACTCCGATAAAGTATCATCATCTTGATACACTCCAATCAAGTCACACCGCTTGATGAGTCACAGACACTCCAAACTAGGTCACACGAGTGATCTTATAGATAAAGATCATTTACCTTGAGCATGGCTTATGATTTATGGTTTATCATGTTTGGCATGATGAGTCCGAATTCTGCACGCTCCCCGGACAAGGACAGATCGGTCCAAGGCCTCCGGACCGGACAGATCTCACGAACCGGACAAATTATTTTGAACACTATGACCATAGGATTGTTCGAACTATGACAAAAGTACTAAAAAACCTAAACACTTCTTGACTAAGCTACTTGCTCTCCTAATTAGAGCTCATGGGTCTTTGAACATGACCCGGGTCCATTAAACATGACCCGAAAGCCCATAAGGGCCCAAACATCAGGGTATAAATACCTAACCACCTGCATTAACACCAACTGAAATTACCAGACTACCCTCAGGCAATTATTATCCACACCAAATTGGCGACCACAGTGGGAGGAGAAGGTGCCTGAATCAAGCATTCAAAACCAGCTTAAAAAAATCTGTCCGAATGAATCCGGACAATCCAGAAATAACACCAGCTTTGCTCGAAGTGGTGAGAGAGAACGATGAATACACTATCGAAGAGCGTGATAGGCTAAAGGGTGAAATAGAAGCTCTAAGGGCTGAAAAGGCCAAGATGGGCGTGAAAGAAAAGTCCAAAGCATCAGCTGCTCATCACACCGATAACCCCAGAGAGCATGAGTCTTCAAAGACTCACGTGAGCACCAAAAAGACTCATGCCAGTTCCAAAAAGTCTCACCGGTCTAAGCCAGTGGAGAGTTCTGACTCAAGCTCAGAATCTTCTGATAGCTCTTCGGACAGTGTGGGAGTTGAAAAATCCTTGTCCTCTAGCAGCGATGAGGGTCGAACCAGAAAGAAACAAAAGCAGATTAAAAAATATTCAAGAAAAAAGGATAGACAAGGAAAGATGAAGAGGCATATTGGTAAGGGATCATCTCATAACCGGAGGCATGTGGACAAGATGCTGATGGATCCCTTCGCTTTCCACGATGAACCAGGTATCTTTCCAACTCCCAATGAATGTACTGTGTTCAGTCGTGGAAGGAATTGGAGGCAATCTCCGTTGTCTTCTAAAATTCTGTCCGGAAACCTCCCCAAGAGGTTTGCCATCACCAAAATAGAGAAGTACGATGGCAGTACTGATCCGGACAACCATCTGGAGCAATTTAAAAACTTCATGATGAACTTTGATGATGATGACAAACTGCTCTGTAGGGCATTCTCCCAGTCATTCACGGGGAGTGCTCTAAAGTGGTACAACAGCCTGCCTCAGGGCTGTATTAAAGATTTCGATACTTTTTTGGGTAGCCTTTCGAAGGCAGTTCGTAGGGAGTAAAGAGATAAAAGGAAATAAAGACACAATAATCCATTGTGCCTAGGAACCAATTGAGTTCTTGGAAGAGTATATAAGCCGTTTTGTAAACACCAAGAATGGGTTGGTTGTTGCTTCGAACAGGTAGCAATAGCGTCCCTAAGACAGGGTTTGAACCCATGCAATCTAGCTGATTCAGTGACCAGAAAGAAGGCCATGACATGGGGAGGGTTGCTGAATCAGGTTGGCAAATAAATAAACGTCGATTAAACAAAGAAAACCAGGGTGCACAGGCAGGTGAGGTCTACCCCAGTGGCACCAAATCCCAATCAGAATCAGTCCGGGAATAAAGCAAGAGAAACCGGACAGGGGCATGGTAGGGCAAAAGCTCAGTCTCAGCCAGCTGCTCCTGCTCAAAGTCAGCAATCCAGAAACAAGAGAGGGCCATGGGTGCAACCGGAGTGGTTCGCAGAGTTAAAAGAAAGTGTGGCCCTTATTTTTGATAAAACAAAGGATGAGGTGCATTACCGGAGACCGGCAACACTGCAGTCTCGCATAGTGCATCACAATAACTCTTTTTGCCAATATCACAATGATATTGGTCATACCACTGATGACTGCATAGCATTGAAACAAGAAGTTCAAAACTTGATTGAGAGGGGAAAGCTGGGAGCTTACGTTAAAAGAAGAGGGGGTAACAGGCCTGATAACACTCACCGGGTTGGTCCAAGTATTGCTCCTCCGGAGGGAGCCATGGTTATAATTGAAAGGTTCGACGTGGAATCTGAGTACTTGGATCCTGATCCAACTCGAAATAGAGTGGGTGCTATAGAGGAATGTTCTAGATCGGTCTCCGGGCTCATTAAGTTTTTCGAGTCACTTACAAATTTCGGGGGGGGGGGGGGAGGGACACTATGACAGCTCCTACTACTTCTTCGAGGAAGAGGCATGTTCATACTTTAGCCTCCTAGCTAGAAGGAGGCATGACATCCTATCAGTCACCAAACTAATTCCCCTTCATTGTGTTTGATGAAGATGATTTAAGAAACATTGCTGGCCCTCATGAGGATGCTGTTGTCATGGGAGCATCTATAGGGGGCAATGACATAAGACGAATCCTGGTGGATACTGTAAGCTCAGCCAATATCCTTTTCCTAACCACGTACAAGAAAATAAAAAATCCAGCTGTAATTCAGAATTCGGACAGATCAATCGTGGGCTTCACAGGCAGCTCAACAGATGTGATCGGAGAGTTCGAAGAAGAAGTGTTATTGGGCAAGGGCCCTTTCAAGAAAATGGTCAGAATACTCTTTATTGTGGTGGATTGTCCCACTTGCTATAAGGCTATACTAGGGAGGTCGTGGCTCTCTAGGATGCATGCAGTAGCGTCAACAATCCACCAATTCTTGAAGTATGCTGTTCAGGGACAGGTTGGAGTCGTCCAGAGCAGCCAAAAGATTGCAAGAGAATGTTATGCCACTGCCCTGGCTCCTCGAACGCTGGGGGCAGTCCGTATTAATGAACAATAGCAGTTTGAGGGACTTTCTGGGGTGAGGGTGAAATTGATGACCCCAGAGAGACCCCCGGAGTATTGATACCAGTTGAAGAGGTAGAAACACACTGTTTGGAAGATGGGAAAAGTGTCAAGATAGGGTCTAAAATGCCACCTGTTTTGAAAGATCAAATGTTAAAGTTTTTGAAGAACCATCAACACGTTTTTGCTTGGTGCAATGCTGATGTTACTGGGGTCCCATCAGAAGTGATATCACATCACATATCCGTCCGGAGAGACGTAGCTCTAGTGGTTCAAAAAAGAAGAGCTTTTTCCAAAGAAAAGGCTGATATCATTGTACAAGAGGTTGACAGGCTCACAAAGATGGGGCACATCAAGGAGTCTCAATACCCTTTGTGGACTGCCAATCCTGTCTTGGTGAAAACGAAGAATGGCAAATGGCGCATGTGCATTGACTTCACAGATCTCAATAGAGCTTGCCCAAAAGATTTGTATCCAGTTCCCCAGATTGATCAGTTAGTAGACTCCACCTCTGGGAACAAGCTGCTCTCCTTTATGGATGCTTTATCCGGATACAATCAGATTTAAGTAGATCCAAAGGATCAAGAGCATACCATATTTGTCACTGACAGAGGTCTTCATTGCTACAAAGTAATGCCATTTGGTTTGAAAAATGTTGGGGCTACTTATCAGAGGTTAGTCAACAAGGCATTTGCTGATCAAATTGGAAGAAATATGGAAGTGTACATTGATGACATGATGGTGAAGAGTGTAGATGATTAGTTGCACTTGTCCGATCTCCAAGAAACTTTTGCCAACTTGGTAAAAGTGAATTTGAAATTAAACCCAGAAAAGTGTGTGTTCGGAGTGCAGTCCGGGAAGTTTCTAGGCTATATCATAAGTGAGCATGGAATACAGCCCGATCCGGACCAGCTAAATGCTCTTTTCCAAATGGAACCTCCTCGAAACATTAAAGAAGTACAACGGTTAACGGGGAGGTTAGCTGCTTTAAACAGATTTATCTCAAGGTCTTCGGATAGGTGTGCACCTTTCTTTCAAACTTTGAAGGGTGCAAAAGGATTCGATTGGACCCCACAGTGTGATGAGGCTTTCAATGAGATCAAGAAGCACCCGCCTCTCCCAAGACTTTGTTTAAACCAGTTGATGGGGAGACCCTCTTCGTATATTTGGCAGTTTCAAGTTATGCCATCAGTGCTGTGTTGATAAGAGAGGTCGGTGGTCATCCCCATCCAGTATACTACATCAGCAAAAGTTTGGTAGATGCAGAAAGACGTTACTTGAAACTCGAAAAGTTAGCATTGGCCTTGGTAATAGGAGCCAGGAAGATGAGGCCTTATTTCCAGGCTCATCCCATCATCGTCCGGACTTCTTTCCCTCTGAAGAATATCCTCCAAAAGGCAGACATTTCAAGCAGGATGACTAAGTGGTCAGTAGAACTGGGGGACTTCGACATAGATTTTGCTCCCCGAAAAGCAGTCAAGGCCCAAGCTGTGGCAGATTTTTTGGTTGAATTCCACTCCGACAGGGATTCAGAGCAAACTACTGACATAAAAGATAAAAAGGTATGGGTCGTCCGAACAGATGGTAGATCTAGCACTATGGGGTGTGGTGCAGGGGTGTGTTTGACTTCCCCGTATGGAGACAAAATGTACCAGGCTATTTGTTTTGCTTTCAGGGCATCTAATAACGAGTCCGAATACGAAGCAGCTATAGCTGGGTTAAAGTTAGCCTACATCTGTGGGGCTAAGAGGGTCAAACTGCTAAGCGACTCCCAACTACTTATCCACCATGCCCAAGGCCAATCTGAGGCTAAGAAGGAACAACTTGCGAAGTATTTACTCCTCCTCAAAAATGAAGCACTTAAGTTTAAAGGTGTTGTCTATGAGCACATTCCCCGGACAGAAAATGAGCTAGCAGACTCATTGGCAACCATAGCATATACGGAGTCATATCCATGGATCCATGTGCTTGAAAGCCCCTCCATTCAACTTAGTAAAGGTAAAGAAGAGGAAATTTTTGAAGTACAAGTGAAACAACCTCAAGACTAGAGGTTTCCTCTCATACAATATATCTCCGATGGTGTCGTGCCTCCGGATAAGTCACTAGCCAGAACATTGAAACATAAGGCTCGTGGTTTCATCATATTGAGAGAAGTGTTGTACAAAAAGTCCTATAGTAAACCTCTCCTGCGCTGTTTGGGGGATGAAGAATCACAAGTGGTCCTCTCCGAATTGCATGATGGTGAAGGATCAGCCCATTGTGGGTTTAGAGCTTTAACAAGAAGGGTTTTACTCTCCGGTTACTATTGGCCATCAATTATGAAGGATGTTAAGGAATTGGTAAGAAGGTGTGACCCATGCCAGAGGTACAACAATGAAATTCATATACCAGCCATTCCTTTGGAATCAATTTCTAAGCCCATTCCTTTTGCTCGATGGGGATTGGATTTAGTGGGGCCTCTCCCTGTGGCGTCCGGAGGACGCAAAACTATAATTGTGGCCATAGATTACTTTTCGAAGTGGATAGAAGCAGCCCCCCTAGCAGGAACAACATCAAAAGCTGTTAAAAAATTTATTCTATCCAACATCTGTTGCAGATTTGGTATCCCACAGAAAATAACAACAGACAATGGGCCACAGTTCGACAATAGGGAAATGGAAAGTTTATGTACCTCAAGGGGTATACAACATTGTTTTTCTTCGCCTTTCCACCCACAAGTAAATGTGCAAGTTGAAGTGGCTAACAGAACTATATTGTCCGGTTTAAAGATGAATTTGGAAGGGGCTGCTGGGAAGTGGCCTAGTTATCTACAAGAGGTCTTGTGGGCCTACCGGACAACACCTGGGGCGGCAACACAAGAGTCACCCTTTGTTTTGGTCTATGGGATGGATGCATTAGCTCCCATAGAGGCAACTCTCCCCTCCTTTCGTGTTCACAACTTCTCCGAACACGCTAACGAGATGGCAATCAGAGGTCAACTTGATTTGATAGAAGAAAGACGAGTTAAAGCTCACCTTCGAGTTGCACACTATCAAGACTTGATGAGAAGCAGGTTTGCTTCCAAAGTTAAAAGAAGAGATTTCCAACCAGGGGATAAAGTATTAAGGAAGGTCTTCTTACACACTAAAGAAAAGTTGTTCGGAAAATTGGCCCCAACTTGGGAGGGTCCGTATATGGTTGTTGAAAGAATTAAGCCTGGAACTTATTGGTTGGAAGACAAAGATGGCAGATTTCTAACACATCCTTGGAATATCGAGTATCTCCGGATGTACTTGGAATAACACTTGTGTAAATATTTACTTGTTTGAACATCCATGTAAATATTTGAGGGCATACTCTTTCCTCCCTGGTGGCACGGAGAGGTTTTAATGAGGTGTCCGGGCTGTTAAATAAAATTTGGTGCCTTCTTAAATTTTTTTGAAGTGTTTTTAAAGTTTTGTCCATTGTCATACTATCCGGATTGAGATAACTAAGGGCTATTTAAACTCTAGCCGGAGAACTTAAACACTCTCACAATGCAACAGCTAAAGGCTACTTAAACTCTGGCTATCAAAATTAGAACAAGCAATGAAAGAAGATGATAGTTGTACAGAACAGAAATATTCATTGAAATTAATAACTTGAAATTGCCTTGGCCTTCCAAGGAATTTTAAATGATCAAAGTCGAACAACAAAAAACCTGTCCGGTCAAATACCGGACACCATTACAAAAAGAGTGCCTTGGCCTTCCAAGGACTTTAGTCTGGATAGAAAATAAACAAAGTGGATCATAAGTTAAGGTTGAGCCTTTGAAGATGGCTCACCTTCATCTACCTTCTTGCCTTTAGGGTCATCTCTCCCTTCATCCACCCTCTTGCCTTTAGGATCGTCTTTCTCCTCATCTGGGCTCTCCCCAGTATGTTCATCATCCGAGGAGTCACTGGAGTAGCCATGCCTGTCGCCTTCGGCCATCGTGTGGTATGGAAGGTCTTCAGGCTCAACGTAAAGCCATAAGTCCCCTAGGTTCTTCTTCGGAAACTTTTCATGGAAAAGTAGAACCATGTCAGACCTCACCTTCTCAAGCAGTTGCTCTTCGCTTTTGATCATCTGGTTGGCATAAGCATTGATCTTGGCTTGGATCTTGGCCTCCTGCTCCTGTAACAAAGTATTTTTCTCCTCGGCAGCCTTGGACACAGCATTCTCAAGAGAAATCTTATCAGTGGTTAAGTTGGTAATGACTTTGTCCTTTTCCTTGGTTTCTCCCTTTGAGGTAGCAAGGTCTTTTTCCAGACCGGACAGTTTCTCCTGAAGGTCTTTGATGGTTTCCTCTAAAGTGGTGACTTTGGTGGTGCTTGTCTTTTGGCTTCTCTTCAACTCCTCGTTTTCTTCTTTCAACATGGCAGCATTGGAGGTGGCAGTGCGAAGGTCTTCGGACAGCTTTTCCTTCTCAGACTTAAGGTCTTTAATGATGTCTGCCTGACCCCGGACTTGTCTCTCTAACGTAAGTACCGGCTGCACATTGCTTAACAAGGAGTGGGCTATGGTATCATTTTCACTAGAGACAATAAAAGTCTTACCGTTAAAATTGACCGTGTTGGAGCTGCTCGGAGGAATGTAAGGCCCTGCAAATTCATCTCTGGGGAGGTTGAGGAAGTATTCACCAAGCTCACCAAAACTGGTGATGTCCACTCCATCAATGTTGAGATCTCCTCCCTCAACCTCATCAGTGTGAAAGTCCCCCGGAATATCTTCGGCGTGCGTCGGGTCAGAAGGCTCAACTTGGAAAGAAGGCTCCGGAGCCCGGAGAGAAAGCTCGTTTCCTTTAGAAGTCTTTTTCTTCTTCGCCTCCCGGTCTGCACCTTCGCTTCCCTGTTTGCGATTTCTCTTGGAAGCCCTTGGAGGTTTTGGGAGATTCGTTTCCTGCCTCTCAGTCTCTTGCTCCACTACTTGCAAGAGAGCAGCATTGATTTGGCTCTGGGCTGGCCCCTCCGGGACTGTTGGAGTATCTTTCTCAGTATCTGCAGGGTTGGCATCGCCCATTACCCTTTTCCCTTCTTATTCTTACCTTTCATCTTGCTCGGGGCTTTGGCCCGGCCTGGCAGGACGAGTGTCCCATCTGGTTCATGGGTCCTCTTGAGCACAATATCTGGAGAAGGTTGGGTGGTGAGCTCCTCCCAGGTCAAGTCTCTCCGACCTGTGGTGTTCCACAGGTGAGACCTTGCCAAATTTCCACTGGTAAAAGCGTCGTTGAATCGGTTCCCCCAGTTTTCAGCAACCCAGGCATTAATTTTGCCACAAGTGACCTGCCCGGCTTTCAAGTGGTCGCTAAAATCCTTGGGCAGTTCTGCTAAAACAAAAGTAAGACAAATTAGTATAAATTAGGTCCAAAAAGAAACACAAGAGAGACAAAAATATAAAGGCAAGATGCTTACAGTCACTCCTCCACCTGCTTCTGAGGAGGATTGGGTTCTCTCCGGCTTTTATTTTCTTGCCATTTTCCCAGGCACCACTGACGAACATGAAATGGGTCCTCCAATTCCTCTCTGCCTCCAGCAAATCATCCACCGCCTTGAAGTTATCCCCCATGTTAAAGTGGTAGAAGGGGATGTGGTGGTTTCTACACAGGCTAGCCACTGCAGCAAACTCCTCCATGGGCAGAGGAATCCCGGACAGCCTTGATGCCATGATGCATGACATAAGGGTATACCAAGCGTTGGGCTCAGCTGGCTCGGACAGACTTTTGATCAGATGGAAATATTTGACAATCTCTGGGTCTAGTGGGAGCCTGAGCCCCCAGTTGAACAGCTCCGTGAACATAACCACCTCACTTAACTTGCAATCCATGGGGGTCTCCGGATGTATAGGGATCCTGATCTTTACATTTTCTGGAATACCCCATTTTGAACGCATCCTGCCCAACTCAGCAGTGTGAATGAACGCATAGTTGATTTTTTTGTAGGGAGAGAAAATAGTTAAGACTGACCTTGTGAAAACAAGGCCCTACTTTTCCCTCTAGGCTCTCCGGCAGATCCGGATGCCTCAAGTACAACTTTTCTTTGCCCTTTTCCTTCTTGGCAACTATCTCTTTGCTAGTCTGACCGGAGGGCTCAGACTCAAACGGGGCCTCTTTAACAGAGTCCTCCATCACTTCCTTCATGATCGTTGAAGGGATTTCAGCAGCTGTAGTGGGGGGAGGGTTCAAATTTGATTAAGCCTTATCTCCGGACTGATGGGCCTCAGTGCCCCTTTGACTTCTGCTCTCCGGTAAAGTGTTTGGAGCAGAAGTTTCTGGTTGAAGGTTTGGATTGGAGCCCTCCGGTCCGGACAGCCTGTCCTTAGGAGCTCTAATTGGCACCTCTGATCCGGTGCTGCTATCTTTTGCCCTCGATCTTGAGGGGGTGTTTATGGTTCCTTGGCCTTTAACCAGCCGACCTTTCCTCTTATCAACCAGCTTCTCAGGAGAGCGCTCCGTGTCTGATCCCATTGCAAGAAAAGGAGAAGGTTTTCTAAGGCTAGTGTTTGTGACTCCTGGCTCGACAGTAGGCACCGATTCCTGAACTGAGGAACCAGAGATTATGGGGGAGAGGGTGGTTTGAAATAGTTTTCTAGGCTTGGTACCTTTGGAAGAGGATGAGCCACGATCTGACTCAGATGCAGAAGTGATAGGTCTGTCAACAGGTGAGGCAGGTAACCCTGCAGTAATCCGTCTCTCTCTTTCGACTTTTTGAGCCTTCTCTAACTCAGAAAGGTTGAGCCACCCGCCTTTGACAAGAGCGTTCCTCGCTGTAAACATAAACTATTGAACTAAGTTTTTTGCTTTAGAGAGAGAAAGCTTTGAGAGTTTTTTACAAAAGTAAGTTTGAAGGAGATGGTAAAACAGTAGAAATGAATTTGTATTTATAGTAAATTTGAAAAAGCAGTTGATTCCTAGGAGAATTCGAAAAGTTTGGCAATGATTAAAAGACGGCGCTGATGTTACCACCTGTAATTAAAGAGGTTGCTTTTCGAAGAAGGTGGGTTCGAGATTCAAGGTGAAAAAACGGCTGAAGCAACCGATCAGAGAGCGACACGTGTCCCACGAACTCTAGCAAAAACCGTTTTGAATTCGTAAAGCTTTATCTGTCCGGATAAACCCATAGACCTATCCGGATTAAAACTACCTCTGACATCGGACTGTTTTTCAGGTCTTTGGCAAGGATACTTGCACAAACACCTAAAAAATGGGCTCCTGATGAGTCCGAATTCTGCACGCTCCCCGGACAAGGACAGATTGGTCCAAGGCCTCCGGACCGGACAGATCTCATGAACCGGACATATGATTTTGAACACTATGACCATAGGACTGTTCGAACTATGACAAAAGTACTAAAAAACCTAAACACTTCTTGACTAAGCTACTTGCTCTCCTACTTAGAGCTCATGGGTCTTTGAACATGACCCGGGTCCATTAAACATGACCCGAAAGCCCATAAGGGCCCAAACATCAGGGTATAAATACCCAACCACCTGCATTAACTGTGGGTAATGAGAATTAACTGCTACCAAGCTGCTTAATTATCTCTCTACTCTTTAATCTAAACACTTAACACCCACACACCACCATAAAACACCAACTGAAATTACCAGCCTACCCTCAGGCAATTATTATCCACACCATGGCATATAAGAATTTCAACAACATCACCCACATCGCGTTATGTCTAGGCCTGGTGCTCTGATACCATCTTTTGGGAATATGGGTACCACATATTATGCCTGAGTATATAAGTAAGAACAATTAGATCTCTACACTAGTATGCTATTATCCGGTTTATGCCCGAAAGCCCGTGCGACTTTACTTTTGGTCCACTTCCAAAAGGCCTTATACTAGTTGTGATATGTTCTTACTTATGTACCACTGATCATTAGCATGTTCAACCGATGTGGGATATGAGAATTTGGTTCCCACCCTAACAAATCCTCCTCTCGAATAAAGTATCACGTTAACCTCTTCTTGATTGAATCTTCATACGTCCATTCTAATCAAGTTGCAGACTAGCTGACCCATAGAGCTTTACAACAGATCTATCTGCTCACTTCTATCACCATACTGTATTGTTCCTTAGATTCATTCCAATTAAGTACCATCGTCTTGATACACTCTAATAAAGTTACAACGCTTGATGAGTCATGAACATTCTAAACTAGGTCATACAGGTGATCTTAAAGAGTAGGATCATTCACCTTGAGCATGGTTTATGGCTTCTGGTTCATCATGTTTGGCATCTGAGGCCTTTTGTGCGGACCTTCAGGCCCAAAGTGAAAAATATCATACTAGTTTGGAGACCGGTTGTTCTTACTTATATATGGAGACGAAATATGCGTACCCATATTCTCAACTAATGGTATCAGATCTTCAGGCCCAAACGAAATGCAATATAGATGAAATTCTCAGAGGTCAAACATAATGAACGAGTACTTGATTGAAGTGGTGCTAAAAAACAAGACAGTGATGGTCTAGTAGGAGTTCAGTAGCAACATCTGTAGTGCTTCCATGATTCAGATAGTCTGCAACCTGATTATAGTGGGTGGATATAACTCAATTGAGATTCAGATAAGGTGGTACTTTGTTTGTGAGGAGAATTTGTTAAGGTGTGACCAAAGTCCCACATCCCACGCCGGATAATTATGGATGATCAATGGTATATAGGTAAGAACATATCTCAATTAGTATTAGGTCTTTTGGAAGTGCACCAAAAGTAAATATGTACGGGCCTTCAGGCCCAAAGCGTAAATATGATACTAGTATGGAGATCGGTTCTTCTTACTTATATACGAGGATATAGTATGTTGGACCCATATTCCCAACAAAGAGTACCTGGCCCAGACGGAATACATTATGGATAAAATTCTCGGAGTCGAACATAATAAACTAGCAGTCGTACTCAAGGTGAATGACTTTTTCTATACAACCTAGTTGAGAGTGCTGATGGATTAGCACTAAGAAATATGAAGGGTGGTCGAGTAATTATACAGATTTGTTGCAAATATCTATGTGTCAGGTAGTTTGCAACCTGATTAGAGTGGGCAGAGGTGGAAGTCAATTGAGAAAAGGCTAAAATGATACTTTATTCGAGATGAGAATTTGTTACGATAACGACCAAAGTTCCACAAACCACATCTGTTAAACATGAGAAAGATGAATGGTATATAAGTAAGAACATATCTCTACTAGTATGAGGCCTTTTGGAAGTGGACCAAAAGTAAATTCGTGCAGGCCTTCGGGCCCAAAACGGTCAATATCATACTAGTGTAGAGATCGATTGTTCTTACTTATATCAGGGACATAATATGCAGTACCCATATTCCCAAGAAATGGTATCGGACCACCATACCCATACGGAATGCTTTGTGGGTGAAATTCTCGGAAGTCGAACATGATGAACCATCACTCGTGCTTAAGGTTAATAATTTGTTTTATATAACCTAGTTCGAAGTACCGATAGATTGGCACTAAGGAACAGGCAGGATGGTCGAGTGAGTAGATAGATCTGTTTGAAATATCTATGGATCTAGTTTTGTTTGTCTTAAAAAAACAAAACCAATAGTATTTTCAGATTTCCTATTGAAGCTACAGTTTGAAAGATATTACATTTAAAAAAAATATTATAACACAATTATTTTGTTCACAACCAAAGTTCTACTTACGCAACTCTTTTATCTTTATTTCGTAAATCGATTACTTTTATTTTCGCAACCAAGTGCAATTAAAACAACTCCGAAAATATATCTTTGATTGATCTACTTTATTTTGTCTTAATAAAAAAACCAATGGTATTTTCGGACTTTTTGGAGCTATAGTTTGAAAGATATGACATTTTAAAAAAACTTTAACATAATTGTGTTTTCACAACCAGAGTCCTATGTACGCAACTCTTATATTCTTATTTATGCAACCCAATTACTTTTATTTCCGCAATAAAATACAGTAAAAAAATTCAAAAAACAATTTTGTTCATGGATCTAGTTGTGTTCGTCTTATTTTTAGATGTTTTTTGGATATATAAGACATTTATAAAAAATGGTAACACAAATTTTTTTTCCATATTGAAAGTCCTATTTACGCAAATATTTTCTTCTTATTTACGCAACTCATTTGTTATTAATTTCGCAACTGAAAAAAATTGTTTTTTCACACCAAATGACTCTTACTTACGCAACTGGTACACAATTGTTTTTTTCACAACCAAATTACTCTTAATTACGCAGTAAAACAATTCAATATATATATATATATATATATCGTGGATCTAATTTTGTTCGTCTTAAAGGAAAAAGACCCATGGTATTTTAGTATTTGTTTTTGGAGCTATGGTTTGATCGATATGTCATTTAAAAAAAAACAAAAAACAGGAGAGAGACACTCAAACCCAGGATTGTTATAAATAAATAGTTTTGATTCCGAGTGGTTATTAGTAGATTACCTTTTCCTTTAATTTGATTACAAGCTCTACTCATTTATTATTAGTTTTTTCTTTTTACTTTTAATACAAAATATAAAAGTTTCGATATATGATGTCTTCACACACGCTTTGCAGTACTTTTACCGAGGAAAGGTTTCATGCGGGAAAATGTTGTATTTTGTCAAAGAAAATATGGTACATATATGAATAAAAAAAATCTATTTTTGATATATTGATTGTCGCGTAATAAATATTTACAATCAGATTCAAACTTGGAGTTTCCTTCAAAATATTGTGTTTTATCTAGTCATATATTACAAGGTTATAAAACATTAGATTATAAGGTATAAATGATTTTAATCTACACATCTCGCATGTGTTTTTTCGTTTGTCTCACATATTTTTTCCTTAGTCTAGCATTTTTATTTACGTTATCTCGCGTTATCCTTCATGTATAAATGGTATTGCATATATCCTTCATGTATAACAATTTTCACATCTATCTTAATGAGACATGTCAATGTCTCGCGTCTATCTCAATGAGATATGTTGATGTCTCGCATCTATCCTTCATGTATAAATGGTCTCATATCTATATGACTTAGTGAGACGTGCTGACGAATCACATATTTAGTTTGTTTATAACTGAACTTGCATGTATGTTACGCAAATCTCATTTTCCATGTAATATGTAAACATGCATTGCACCTCTCTCTATCTCTCTCATATTGTATATGACTCGCACGAATCTTGCAGAAAGAAAAATCACAAGTGCAAGACAACAATAAATGACCAACATATGACAAAACACAGTATGAGATGCAAGAGATGGTCGAAACTGATTGGGAAATGACCAATACAAAGCAATTGATTGACGTCAATGAATACAAAAAATCATCTAAGAAACAAACGGGAGAAAAAAAAGAATATCTAATTATATGGTGTGATCCAACATCATACTCAACAGTATCAAGGAATACGTGTGTAAGTGATCTAATGACACTACCAAACAAAGACAAAGTGGAGTATAAAGTAAAAGTGAACACGTATCACATGTTTCATGTCATTCAAACCCTACGACATATCTCACATGTACTCTAATGCATGGCTCACATATTTATATAAAATATCTAGCATGTCTTTATTGTATGGTCTCATATGCCTTTACAACATGTTTCCTGCTGGTTAGTATTACAAGTCTCATACTGTAATATTGCATAGTCTAGCATGACTAATTTTTAACATTTCTAAGTCTCGCATGCCTTTATTGTTAGGTATTGTATGACTTTATTGTAACATTGGTCATGTCTAACATTGTTTCGTCTTGCATATTATATAATATTTCCTCACTTTTCATTTGACATGTTTTTTACGCTTGGATTTATAAGAAGCTTAAAGAAAAAGATTTAAAAGTACTAATCACATGTTTTGGTGAGAGATTTTTAGATAACACCCACACGATAGCATTTTACGGTCATGCAGTGATGAGTATAACTAAAATTAGATGTTGTTATCTTTTATCTTAATGCAAACTTCACTGGCCAATATAGATGATGTAACAAAAATGATTGGCCATTTATTTCTCAATATGCGAGATAACACATATTATACGTTGATTCCAATTTTCACCTAACATAAGCATATACCAGAAATATTGGTCCTTAATGATTATGGGCCTTGAAAATTGAGAATAAATCAACTATAACCCTTTGGTTCCTGTCAGTAAATACACACCGGAAAAACAAGAAAAAGTGACGAACCACTAGTAAGCATTACAAGTATTGCATTGTAACATTATTCAGTCTCGCATTGTACCATTACTCAGTCTCGCATGGCTTTATTGTCTAATTTCGCATGCCTATATAACATATCTCATGTTGTACCATTTCATTTTTTTGCATACATTTATTCTCTGATCTCGCATGCATTTATTACCTTGTCTCGCAGGGTTACATTATCTAGTCTCACATATGTTTGTTTTCTAGTCTCGTATGTATTTGCTTTCTTATCTCGCGCTCGTAAGTATTACAACTCTCGCATTGTAATTTTATACTAGTTGCAAAATTACATTTTTATTGTCTGGTCTCGCGTCTATTTATTGCTTTGCTTATTTTAACCTTTTTTTATAGGTGCACTACCTTATAAAAAAATTCCATATTACGAAGATAAAAATATACGATAGTTTCACGCATAGATATTCCACAATAAAATGGTGGAACCGTTGACTCTGACATTTTTGTTCGCGAATACATAAAAGATGTTATCAACAATGGTTTTGTTTCTCATTAATATGATGAAGACATGTATAAGTGCAGAAAGTGGAGATGTTTTATATTTTTCTTAATGATGACCAAATAAACACTTTTGGAAGTACAAACATGACTATTTTATTATGTGATTTTTTGTTACATTTTCAGTGTCACCTAACTCTATTACCTCAGTTTCGCATGAATTTATTATCTTGTCTTGCTTGTATGTATAATATTCCTCATGCTAGTATGTACTATAGCTCTCACATCGTATAAGATCCCGTTACCCAATCTCGTATCTTGCATAATAGATCATGTCTCGTGCTGGTAAGTATTACATGTCTCATATTGTATAACATCCCATTGTATAATATCACACTTATAAAACTCCTTATAACATATCTCGTTGTTCACCATATCAATACAACTGATCTCGTATCTTGCATAATAGATCATGTCTCGTGCTGGTAAGTATTAAATGTCTCGTATTGTATAACATCCCATTGCATAATATCACACTTACAACTCCCTACAACATATCTCGTTGTTCACCATATCAATACAACTGATCTCACATCTTATCTCAACTAGATATATAGTCTTACATCTCTTCATAATAATAAAGATGGTCTCGCATCTAGCCTAAATATGATGATAACAAAATCTGGTCGGAGGGTAATTTAGGTAAGTGTTTAGACAAATCATTAAATTTTGGATAGAGGGTGGAGAGATAATTGAGGTGTTTGTATTTAATATGTAAAGAGAATGTGTCAACCTTATTAAATGCTGCTCTTTTGACTATTTATAGGATAATTTCATATTCATAGGCCAATCGGGTCGGGTTACATGTATGGGTCAAGATCATAAGCCCTTACGCCCAAGAACCATTCATACTTATGACAATATTTAATGTTGGCACATATATTAGTCATTAAGTACACAGCTTAGTCTGCATAATCTGTATTTTGTGCCTAAATTGGCCCCTAAGATAAATCCGACCCACTTTCCTTCTTAGCCATGATTTTCAACCATATCATCTAACCCCCTTAACTCTCTCAAAAGTTTTTTGGGAGAGCTAACCATCACATATCTGAATGGATTCCGATGGGTTTATTTAAGAATGGTTCCTATCCAAAGGTTGCAACTTTAAACCAGTTACTTTTTAAGATATGTGTCAACTTTATTAGACCCACAAACACATTTTACCATAGATAAAGCCATCTAATTAAAGGAGATAAACATTTACACTTCCTTAGAGCCCGCTAGATACCATTGTCGATTCACATTCCCTAGTAGGACACTCAAACATTTCTTAGTCTTTATATAAAATTTTTTCATTTTTACAGTTGGTATTTCTAGAGTGAGAAAGAGCTTACATTCTAATTTATAGATAAATAAAGTGTTTTTCTTAAATTTCCAACTTATTTTCGGTGAGATTTCTCATTCCCGACCATATTATCCACTATAAATCACTTGTTCTTGCATCTTGTAAGGTTTTTATGTTTATAGCAAAGAAAGCTCTAACTAAAGACGGTTGGCTAAAATTTTCCAAGTTAGAGGAAGAGAAAAAGAAAGCAAGAGCTGATGCTGGGTTACCTACCTCCTCGGGTACAATTGTTATAACTGAGTTTACTAAGTTTGGAGGGGTTTATCCTTCCACCAAGCACCGCATTCCTTTTGAACCTACATCGATTTCTCAGTCATTCATGCCATCATGTCACTTACCTCAAACAATCAGGCCTTTCCAATCCCAAAGGACTACTAGCCGTCAAAATCCTTCCACCTTCAAAGCTATGAGATCGTATAAGGATGAAAATACTATTTATAGAGTTACTAGACTTTCTAAAGAAAAAAATAAGTCCTGTTCAACAAACCGAGCCAATAGACCAACCCACACTCATTAATAACCCCTCACCACCAATTCCAAACAGGGAAAAAGACACTACTGCCCTTACAGCCGAACTCCCATCCAACCCAAGTATGGGAGAAAAGCCTACTACTTTAGCAAAATAATCTTCTCGGCCTGAAGAAGAAAATCTTATTGCTCAGCCCACCAGGCCTTCAGAGTCTAGACCACAAGTTATGGTAAACAATAAGAAGGACAGTAAGGGAGATTCCCTTTTTGAGACATATGGTCAAACTGGGGAACCTTTGAGTCCATCAGAGAAGAAGAATTCAAAGCACCCATAAGTTGGTGGTAACCAGGGCCAAGGCAAGGCCAAGAAGTAGAAACCGAAATTCTTCCTTCCTCTCTGGTAGGGTGTGTTGGTCCTAACATTTCCAAGGTTAGTGTCACATACCTCATAGCCTTACATAAAATTTCTTATGTCTACTTCCACGAATCTGAACTAGAGGGAAGCCGAGCCAAATGTGGATTCCCTGATTTAGTTATAGTGAGGTTGCCCCAACTTGGAGAGACTCTTATAGACTGTAGGGCTATGAAGTTGGTGCTTTACACCGATATGCTCAACCAAGGCATTCGTTTTCCGTTGGAGCCTAAGATAGTGAGGTACCTTAGTCTGGTCAGGTGGTGTCCATATCAGGCTAACCCAACTGCTTGGTTCTTACTAATGCCGTACATCATAGCCTTAAGGTTTTCTAAAATTCCAATGCCAATGCAGTAACTGGTTGTTGTGGCAGGCCTATCTTGCAACACTTTTTAATATAAGGAACAATTTAAAAGTGATAGATGACCTCTTGGAAGCAGACAAGATCTGGAAAACCCAATTCCTATTCATCTCTGATCATTGGGAAAATAACAGGAAGATTACCTCTAAAAAGAATCTGAGCCAGCTTATAAGGCATTGGAAGAACACACGTAAGCCTCTTTGTATTTATTCCACATTCATATTATTTTTTGTGTCATTTGTATTTTATTTATAATAAAAAAATTATATATTAGCCATTTCAAAGCCTTTTTTACAACATTTGGATGATACAAAAGTGACATTCGAGAAGCTGAATCAATGGGCCTATTAAAAATGGTCCAATGAATTCCAATATTATTTTACCCCTAGAAATTTTGTCAGATCTCATCTCTGAAGGACCAAACCTATTCGGGAACTGTCATGGGAGAAATTCACCACTCGTCATCGAGCTACTGAAATGTTTAAAAGGCATGAGGAAGTTGATGTTAACTTATCTCTGTCGGACGGGAATAAAGCTCCCAACCATAGGAATAAAACAACAAGAACAAGGAGGGCTGATCACAATTCGTTGCTAAAAGAAGAAATAAAGGGCATCCAAATGATATTGATGAAGCCTTGTTGGATTTTGTTGATGCTACCGTTGAAGAGGGTAAGGTGCCATCAAAATCCCCTGTTCTATGGGAAAAGAATGAACGCAAAAGGGTTAAATAGGGTAGTGATAAGAGAAAGAAAAAGAAGAAGACTTTGATTGGTTCAGAGAATATACATCATTCAGAACTTCCCGCTCTAACTATCCAATTTATTGTTCCTCCTTCTACAACCATGATATCCTATCCACCTTCTCTATTACTTTCCCCATCTAAAAGGCCAGTTTTTAGAAATGGTAATTTAATAGATGATATAGGGACCTTCGATTTTGATGCTTTTGATTTCACCTTCCCCGAGTCTACAAGTACCACAACTGTTGTGGTATACGATGGGGTTCCCTCCAAAGTATCAAAGGAGAATGATGAGCTGGGGTGTGCAGTGTTCGGCTATGTGAGGCCAATAATTTAAATTGGAGAGACAAGTAAGGTCTCAAGTTGAAGAAATCATCTCTATTCGGAACGAGAATCAGAATCTGAAGAATTTAGTTGAGGAATAAATGAGCAATGATGAAAGTCTAAACAGAAAGGTGAACTCTGTTAAAGATAGTTTATGTACACAACTCGAACTATAATTAGATGCAGCAAAGATGAAGAGTGATAAAGTTTTTTGTATCCTAGTATATTAAAAAATAAACCCATATAAATATCCATAATTCGCTACCATGACTCATAATGTGTTGTCAATTCCTAATTCTACAATCGCATCAGAGTTGATATTCACATTGGGGGTCGAATTCTTGACCAATTTTGTAGTTCGCTTAAAACAAATACAACTAGGGAATTAATTTGTAAAAGAGATTGGTTATTTGGAAATAAATGTAAGTTTTCTACATTCTAAGACTTAAATGTTAAAAAGTTTATATATATTTTATATGATTTCAGTATATTTTGTTTGAAATATATTCTAGCTTTGTAAGAAGAGAAATGAACAAACTCATGGATGATTGTTTGAGTTTGGATTTAGATCTTAACACTTATTATTGTTCGATTAATTGATTTTATTTAAGCTAATTGATGATACAATTGTATAAATATGTTATCAAGTATAATATGTATTTGAAATTTAACTTTATTTTATTTCATTTTTGTAAGAGTTTCAAATTGGTGAAATCAATTTCAAAGTTTTTGTTCTTTTTTAATTTAATCATTTGTCGTTCATGACAAAATTTGTGTAATCTAATACTTTTTCATATTATGTAATATTAGAATTTATTACTATTTAGATTTCATGTATCACATTATTAATTTATCTAAGTTTATTTGTTTTTTATATTTTTGTGTCTAACATGTCGTGTTCGTGTTGAACATGTGTATCTCGTTAATTAAAATTTCGTGTCAAATAGGTCGTGTTCGTGTTTTGGGTTGGTAAAAATTTAATGTTTGTTTAACATGTTGGGTTCTTGTTTTATGTTGATTAAATTTTCATGCTTGTTTAACAGGTTGGGTTCTTGTTTTATGTTGATTAAATTTTCATGCTTGTTTAACAGGTTGGGTTCGTGTTTTCGTTTGATTAAAATTTTGTGCTAAACAGGTCAGGTTCTTGCCAAACATGTGTTTTGTGTTTTCATGTTGACTACAATTTCATATCAAACAGGTCGGGTTTGGGTCCAGCGGGTTTTTAATAGGTCAGATTTGTGTTTTTGAACCTAACACAAATTTTGGATTTGTTGGGTTCGTGTCACACGTTTTGAAATTTCGGGTTGGTCAAACCATACACAAATACGACCCCAAACCCAAAATTGACAGCCCTAATAACAAGTCTTGTTAGGTACAATAGGTATTTGAGGAAGGAGGAAACGTAGTGCTTCAAGAATGCTTAAAAAAAATAGAGCTTCTATATTTTCTTTATCCGTGATTATCCACTGTGCTCAGTCATCCTTATTTGGTTTTATTTCGATGAGGAAAGATTCATTCAAGCCACAGTATTTACATGCATTTTCATCAACAAAATATATCAATAATCTATCTTCTAGCCAAGCTCAACAATCCTCTCTTCTTAGAAACAAAGGGCTGAACCACGGCTTGATTACTTTGATTCATCATAAAAAAACAATTAAAGAAAACTTTCCTACACTACCAACTCAACAGATGATCTAAAAACATAGTGAAGCATCTCAAAATCCAGACTTACGATGTAATCCAACATTCAAGAAATCTTCACCAAAGCAACAAAATTCACCGCTTCTGTAAAATAATAACAATATCAAATCTTACACATACGTCACAAAACCGAGTTCAAACGATATACATATTTCCAATGTTTATATTTAAGACCAATGAGACCACAAGGTCATACAATTATTCGATCAAGATAATGAATATATCTTTTCTATATCTAAATTTATTCTTACTTGAAAATTTTATTTTGGCACGCCTAATCTGAATATAATCCAAAAATGTTTTGAAAACTTTCATTTTTGGGTGAGTTTAATACACGCTCTGCTAGAATTACATTATATTGATTAGTGTGGATTAATTCTGATCAAAGAGTAGTTTGGGAAAGGATTTTGAGAATTTAATGTTTAATGTGAAATATAGAGAGATAAATAAGGTGTATGCTAGCAGTAAATTTTGATGACCCTCATTAATGAAAGTAGTTGGGGTATTTATACTAATTTGATGATCCACGAGCCTTCCGACTCAGATCATGGGCATGGGTTTATTATTGTATCTCAGAACACAAAAATTTCTAGAGAGCATGCTTTATAATTTTCTTAAATTGTGCACGGGTAGATTTATGCTCACAGCCAGAAACACATTGGTGAAAGGAAGTTGGCTAAATTTATCTGATTTGAAAAGAGCAAGAAGAGACGCAAGAGCTGCAGCTGGACTCCCTGCCTCTCCTTGTGGAGAAACCAGTCGACCAAAAACAAGCAGAAACCAGAGTTCATCATCATCAAAGATATCAAAAGTTAGAAAATCACCTTTTGTCCCAACCCTCTCTTACTTAAAATCAAGGTCTTCAGTTCAAGAGTCCCAAAACCCTTTTACCTAAAGAGAAGACAATTTCCAGTGTTAGGAAACCTTCAACTTTCCTGGTCATGGGTCCAGATGCTGAGAAATCCACTCCTCGGAGGGTAACTCGTCTGTTTAAATCCAAAAGTACTCCATATTCTTTGAAATATGCCAGTTCGGAGACAATAAAGCTCCCAATAGATACCAAATTGTCCGAACAACAGTCGAACGTGATGGAGGAGACCATGGAGGAAAGTATGGAAGGAAATCCTTTCGAGACGTCCGGACATACAGAGGATAATAAAATAGATCAGACAACCAGTTTCAAAGTGGGCTTATCCAATCCTGATGTACTGCCGGAGTGTTGGGAAGGGAATGTTAGGCCAAACTTCCGAAAGTATAGTGTGAAGTATTTGATAGCCCTCCAAAATATTTCTTATGTATATACCCATAATGCTGAGTTGGGTCGGATCCGAACAAAATGAGGCTTCCCTGAATCTGTTAAAGTGAGAATTCCAGTCACTCTGGAGACCCCCATGGACTGTAAATCCCACGAGTTTGTGGTATATACTGAGGTGCTCAATTGGGGCCTTCGGTTTCTTCTGGAACCAGAAATCGTCACGTATTTCCACCTGGTTAAGTTATGTCCAAGTCAACTGAGCCCAAATGCATGATATACGTTGATGGCTGGTATAATGGCGTCTAGATTGTCAAAAATTCCTCTACCCATGGAGCAATTTGTTGTCGTGGCTAGTCTATGGAGAAACCACCATATTCCTTTTTACCACTACAACATGGGCAATGATTTCAAGGTGGTAAACAATCTGTTGGAGTCCGAAAAGCCATGGAGGAATAAATTCATTTTTATCAGCGGGGCGTGTGAGAATGGCAAAAAGATAAACTCCACCACAAACCCAAGCCAGCTAACCAGCTGCTGGAAAAGTTCAAATAATACATGATCGTATTTTTATTGGTTTTTTAAATGCTATGTTAATATTCTGAACTGATTATTGTGTTTTGTTGTAGTATTAGCAAAAAGGTTTCCAAAGTACTTAGAAGCAAGCCATGCTACATGTACCAAGTTAAATGAATGGGCATTGGAGAGATGGGGAAACGGTTTCCACAATTGCTTTACTTCTGGAAACTTCACAAGGTCTCACCTCTGGAATACTATGAGGAGTATAGATCTTATTTGGGAGTAGCTGACCACTCCTCATCCTGCAAATGTCATTTTGAAGAGAACTGATTCTAAAGATGGAAACTTTTACTTGCCTTCTTGGAACAAAGCCCCTAGCCACCTGGAAAAGATTAAGAACAAAAAGAAGAAGAAAACCAAAGTTGACCAATCTCAACAATTCACCAAAGGGGCCAGTTCGGAAAACCAAGGAGAAACCATTGCCACTTTGCTGAAGGAAATTGAAGTTACAGTCAAGAAAGCTAGCGGATCGGATCATCTGCCCCAAATTACAAAGAACTTTTGCGTCCTTTCGAACTTCTTCCTCCCATTCCTAATGATCTTCCTCCACAAGAAGAAGTTCCACCTAACCTTCCTTCACAAACATTCCTTCCGGCCGAACAGGCAACTGCCGAAAGAGATGCCAATTTGTATGAATTTCAGAACATGTATTTTAGTGATCTGGACAAGGACGACTTCGCGGAGCCTTATCCTCATGCCAATGTGGCCAATGCTGTGACCCATAACGGTGAGACATATGTGATATCAAGCGAACAAGATACTCTGATTCATGCCCTCTTGGGTTATATTTTTCCGATAGTTGACCTAAGGAGGCAAGTGAGGGAACAAATAACAACCATAACCTCCATAACCACATAAAACCAAGGCTTAAAGAATAGTCTCTCCACTGCTCAGTAAAGTATATAATCCTTAAAGAAGGAAAAAAAGGACTTAGCTGCCGAACTGCACCAGTCAAAAGATGCTTAACAAGATATCCAGACCAAGTATTCCGGATTGGAAACTTCTTCCTCTATCAAGATCAAGATTTTGAAGGAGAAACTAGATGCCAGCGAAAGTACTCTCAAAACTTTATCCGAAAAAAGACAATTTGGAGAAACTTCTTAAGGAGAAGACATATGATAATGCTTCTTTAGTAAGCAAGCAAGCCCAAGAGATAGTTGCAGGAATAGCGAAGTATGCTACCAGAGTAATGGATTGTTTGGAGAAGCAAGATGATGGGGTTAAATCGAACATGGTTTTGCTATTCCACGAAACCTTTCCGAAAAGGACTCTTGGTCCTTTATGGAAATATATACCGTATGAGGACATCCCCTTCCATACCATGGCGGCTGGTGACAAACATGGGTATTCTAGCGGAGAATATTCTGAGGAAGGAACCGGTGAGAGCTCAAGCGCTGAGCTCAAGAGTCCCAAGAAAGACGATGGTGATGAAAAAACTGAAGGGAACAA
Organism: Limnanthes douglasii subsp. nivea; assembly: GCA_036936605.1. NCBI lineage: Eukaryota > Viridiplantae > Streptophyta > Magnoliopsida > Brassicales > Limnanthaceae > Limnanthes > Limnanthes douglasii. The sequence goes on from JAUPFV010000002.1 coordinate 51,997,269, forward strand.
GCCCTAAGGTTGTAATGTTATGCTGTGTGTTTTTTTAAAAACTAAAGTCCTTGGATGACCAAGGCATTTTGTTGTGTTGTTTTTTTAATTCCTGTCTTAAGAACCAAAGTCCTTGAATGGTCAAGGAATTTTGCTATGTCGTGGATCAGATTTGTTCCAATCAAGTATTAATATTGCACCTTTTTTGTATGAACTGCATTGTCTTCTTCTAGTCAATGTTTTAAGTAATTTTTAAAATATTTCGGATTTGTTAAATAAGTGTTTAATAAGTGTTGAACGAATCCAATCACAAGTGCTTAATAAATGTGATCAAGTATTTAATAAATCTGATCAACTCAAAGATACTTTATTTGAGAGCCGGGGTGTTTAATGAATATTTAATTTATCCGATCACCTCATACTATGATCAAAATTTTTACACGAGACTTTTGAAGAAGGCATAAAATATTATTAAAAAACCCGGACACCTCATTGAAACCTCATCGGGCCACCAGTGTGGGAAAAAGTATGCCCCATAATATTTACATTGAAGTATAAGAAAGATAAATATTTACAAGAGAGTTCTATTCTAAATATAACTTAGAGATGTTCAATATCCATGGTTTGACTTTTTTAAGGACCTTCCCAGTTCGGAGCCAGCTTTCCAAACTGTTTTTCTTTAGTGTGCAAAAAGACTTTCCTCAAGACTGTCTCCCAATTTAAAATCTCTTCTTTTAACTTTGGACACAAATCTGCTTCTCATTAAACCCTGATAGTGTGTTGTTCTCAAATGTGCTTTGACTCTTCTTTCTTCAATCAAGTCTAACTGGTTCCTAACTGCTATATCATTGGTCTGTTTGGAATAGCTTTGAATTCTGAAAGATGGTAAAGTAGCTTCTATGGGTGTGATTGCATCTATCCCATAAACAAGAGCAAAAGGGGATTCTTGTGTAGAAATCCGAGGAGTAGTTCGGTAAGCCCACAGTACTTCTGGTAGATAACTTGGCCATTTCCTTGAAGCTCCTTTCATATTCTTTTTAGCCCGGACAAGATCGTTCGATTAGAAACTTCAACTTGTCCATTAGCTTGAGGGTGGAACAGAAAAGAAAAACAGTGTTGAATTCCTCTGGAAGTGCAAAATATTTCCATGTCATTATTATGAAATAGTGGCCCATTGTCTACAGTGATCTTTTGGGGAACCCCAAATCTACAACATATGTTGGATATAATAAATTTTATAACTGCCTTAGAAATGGTTCCAGCTAAGGGAGCTACCTCTATGTACCTAGAGAAATGGTCAATAGTAACTATTATCGTTCAATATCCACCGAATGCTATAGGAAGAGGCCCAACAAAATCCAACTCCCATCTATCAAAAGGTATTGGTTCAGATATGAACTCCATAGGAACTGCTGATACATGGATTTCATTCCCATATTTCTGGAAAGGATCACACCTCTTGACCATATCTTAGTGTCTGCCATTATTGTTGGCCAACAGTACCCTGCTAATAAAATTCTTCTGGCTAAGGCCTTATAGCCATAGTGTGAAGAACTTTCTCTATCGTGCAGTTCAGATAAAACAGTTTGGGACTCTACAAATCACAAACAACGCAAGAGAGATTTGTTAAATGATTTCTTATAAAGATCTTCTTTCAGGACCATGAAGCCACCAGCTTTGTATTGAATTTTCTTAGCTAGGACTTTATCCAGATGCAAAATCCCATCGGAAATAAACTAAATATATCATACCTCCAGTCTTTAGGTTGAATGCCAAATATGTACATACTCTCTTCATTCTCTTTACCCTTTTCTTGGCTTGTTTGTATTGATGAACAATCTAGCATCATAATCCATGGGTAAGACTCAGAGTAGGCTATGGTTGCTAAAGAGTATGCCACAATATTCTTCGATCTAGGGATATGTTCATACTGGATACTTTTGAAATTTGCAACAACTTCTCTCAACATGAGAAAATATTTTATTAATTGTTCCTTCTTTGCCTCAGATTGCCCTTGAGCATGGTGAATGAGTAGTTGGGAGTCACACATTAATCAGAATTTTTTCGCCCCACATATAAGGGCTAGCTTGAGACCAGCTTAGCCGCTTCATATTCAGATTCATTGTTGGAGGCTCTAAAACCAAAACATATAGCCTTGTACATAGTATCATTGTTGGACTACCCATTCTTTTTTAGACTAGTTTTCTTGCATTTTTCCCAGCGGGGGGGGGGGGGGGGGCTATCAGCATGAAAATCTACCAGGAAATCTGACTGAGCCTTGACTGTCGCTCCGGGGGCAAAGTCAATATCATAATCACTCAGCTCAACTGACCACTTGGTCATTCTACTTGATATATCAACCTTTTGGAGAACATTATTTAGGGGAAAAGACGTTCGAACAATAATGGAATGAGCTTGGAAGTAAGGTCTTATTTTTCTTGCTGCGATTACCAATGCCAAAGCCAACTTTTCTAACTTCAAATATCTTCTTTCAGCATCTAGCAGACTTTTGCTAATATAATAAACCGGACGGGGGTAATTGTCCACTTCTCTTACTAGCACAAGACTTACTGCATACTCAGACACAAGTAAGTATATATAAAGTTTCTCCCCTTAACAAGTTTAAAAAGAATCTTGAGTGAAGACAAATGCTTCTTAATTTCAAGAAATGCTTGATCACACTACAGGGACCAATTAAAGTCTTTGGCATTCCTTAATACCTGGAAAAATAGAGCACACTTTTCTGATGATCTTGAAATACCTTGAAAAATTGACAGCCTCTGAGTTAGAAAATGTCTCTTGAATATCAGATATATGCGCATCTTCTTCAAGGCTCTTCACCATTATGTCATCTATGTAAACTTCCATATTTCTGCCAATCTGACTAACAAAAGCTTTATTCACTAACCTTTGATAGGTGGCCTCTGTATTCTTTAATCCGAATCGCATCACTTTATAACAATGAAGACCTCTATCTGTAATAAAAGTGGTGTGATCTTGATTCTAAGAATCTACTTGTATCTGGTTGTACCTTGAAAATACATCCATTAAAGAAAATAACTTGTTCCCAGAGGTAGAATCCATTAACTGATCTATCTGAGGAACATGGATCTTTTGGACATGCACATGCGCTATTTGCCATTCTTTTTCTTGATTAAAACAGGATTGACAGTCCATAATGGGTACTGAGATTCCTTGATGTGGCCATTTTGGCAAGTGATCAACTTCTTGAACAATTACATTTGTTTTTTATTTAGAGAAAGACCTTCTCCTTTGTATAAATGGTCCCACATTAGTTCGTACCGACAGCTTATGACAAATTACATCAGCAAGCACTCCGTTTACATCATCATTATAACATGCAAATACATGTAGATTATCTGATAAAAAAGATAGTATTCTTTGTTTCAGACTTGATATCAACTTGGTACCAATTTTAACACTTTTTCCCTCAGCTAGGGAATGAATTTCAACTTCCTCTATAGGTATTATGATACTAGGAGCCTCCCTTGGATCATCAATCTCCTTCTCGTCGGTGGAAGTCTCGAGTAGCTGCTAATCTTTGTTAACCTTGACTGCCTCCAAGGATTTCGAGCAAAGAGTTGTTGCATACCATTCCCTAGCTACCTTCTGACTGCTTCAGACAACACCCACTTGTCCCTGCACATTATATTTTAAGCACTGATAGACAGTAGATTCAACAAAATGCATCTTGGAGACCCAAGATCTCCCAAATATTGCATTAAAAGATGTTTGGAAATCCACCAAAACAAAAAATACCCTCACCATCTTCTTGAAAGGCCCCTTGCCCAGCAATACGTCTTCCTCGAATTCTCCAATCACATCTACTGAACTTAATGTGAAGCCCATAATAGTTCTGTTCGAACATTGAATAACCAAGGGGTTTCTCATCTGTTTCTAGAAGCTTAAAATAATATGTTTGTCGGACTACCTCAGTCAATCAGGATCCGACGTATATCATTTCCTCATATTCATGCCCCAATCACCACGGCGTCTTCATGAGGTCCTGCAATGTCTCTTAGGTCATCCTCATCTAAAACTATGAAAGGAGCTGGAGTTTGGTACAGATTTGTGGACATCATTCCATCCAACTGGGTAGTCAGATTGTTGACATGCCTCTTCCTTAAAGAACTGGAAGGTGCAATCATAGTGTCTCTCTCAAATATTGTTAAAGACTCAAAGTATTTAACCATATTGGAAACAGTAGCGGCCTTGTCCGTTATCACTCCTACCCGATTCCAAGTAGGATCAGGATCGAAGTATTCAGAATCCACATCAAATCTCTTAATAATCACCATAGTGTCCTCATGTCTAGATGTTTCAGGAAGAGCCGAAGGCGTAGTTCAGGGAGTATTAGTGCTTGATGGGGTATTATTCCGACTGTTCCCTCCTTATTTTTTAACATAGGCCCCCAATTTATCCCTTTCAATGAGGTTCCGCACCTCTTGTTTCAAAGATGTGCAGTTATGGGTATAATGCCTAATGTCATTATGATATTTACTGAAATGAGTGGTTTTCTATGGGAGACTCTAATGTAGTTGGTTTTCTAAAGTGCACTTTAGTTTTAGTTTTTTCAGATATCGTAGCCACACTTTCTCCCGACTCAGCAAACCATTCCGGTTGAACCCAAGGTCTTCTTTTATTTCTCACCTGCTGGTTTTGGTTTTGATTGGACTGATTCTGCCTGGGCCGGTGAGACCCATGACCAGTTTCTTTCGATCATTAACCAGACTGATTAGCTGTTTGTGGTGCCGATTTTGTAGTTGTGGATATGATCTGGCGAGTTACTCTAGACGTTTTGGTTTCTTCAACATTGATTTGTTTCCCCACTTGATTCAACAACCCTCCAAAGGTCATAATTTTTTTCTGGGTCACAGAATCAGCCAAGTTACCCAGATTCAAACCCTATCTAAGAGAAGCAATTTCCAGTTGTTCAAAGTAGTCTGCTAACCCATTTTTTATGTTTACAAACCTCTTGATGTATTATTTTAAAAACTCATTTAGCTCCTAGACATAATCGATGATCGTGTCTCCATTCCCTTTAAGCTCCTTACTTCCAACGAATTGCCCCCAAAAAGCAACCCATAATATGTCCAATTATTTTATAGATCCCCGAGGGAGACTATTATACCATTTGAGGGCACTCCTCTTGAACGTTTGAGACAGCCCTACACAAAAATCTTTCGTCATTGTCAAAGTTCATCATAAAATTCTTAAATTGCTCAAGATGGTTGTCCGGATCTTTAATCTCATCGTATTTTTCCATCTTGGAACTGTCAAATATTTTAGGAAGGTGTACAGAGAGTATTTTTATAGATAAAGGTGATTATCTCTAGGTTTGGCTAGGACTAAACACAGTATCTTAATTTGGAGTAGCAAAAATACCTGGTTCTGATTGGAAAACAAATGGATCAATCAGTAAACGGTTAATATGCTGATCAGCTGAACCCTTTTTTTTCCTGATACTTCTTGAGCTTGCCATGTCTATCCCTCTTTTTTGAATTCTTTTTGGTAAGCCTTATTTTATTTTTCGACTATCCTTCATCAGTGCTGGATGAAACCGACTCTTCAAGCTCTGCATCATTAGAAGAGCTGTTGGAGGATTCCGAAGTGGAAATCTCCACATGTTTTGATCAATATGTTTTCAAAGAACTGAGATTAGTCTTTAGAGACTGCTTGTTGTCACCAGGATTATCAGTATGATGAAGCACCGACAAACCAGATTATCCTTTAACTCCTTACTCTACTTGTATTAATGCCCTCAAAGCCTTAATTTCAGCCCTTAATTGATCTCACTCCTCAATAATGTATTCATTATTTTCTTTTGCTCCTTCTACCTCTGGAGGTGGAGTATTCTGTGCATTTGGATCCATCCGAACTGGTTGTTATTACTGGTTTTGAATAATTGATTCAGGCACCGTCGTATCCCAATATGGTTGCCAATTTAGTGTAGATTATTTATGATCAAAGGGTAGTTTGGGAAATGATTTTGGGAATTTAATGTTTAGTGTGAAATGTAAAGATATAAATAAGTTATATGCTAGTAGTAAATTCTGATTACCCTCATTAATGAAAGTAGTAGGGGTATTTATACTAATTTACTGATCCATGGGCCTTCCGGCTCGGATCATGGGCTTGGGTTAAGTTTAAAAATCCATTAGCCCAAGAGATGAAATGACTAGGAACTAGCTGAGTCCACTAAGTTATATTGTTCGGTGGGGCATGATACTGGAAATGTCTGAACTGCCTGGCGGATATATACACTAGTCAGTGTTAATGAATCTGACCTCATCATTGATGACCTTAGGAAACTAAGAAAAATGAATGTTTGGTCAATAAGCCAACATTCCCTCACGATTCTAGAATGGAATCTCCCATAATTCCGGTATAGGTTACGTATCCAAACTTACCTGAGTATATATACAACAAGGATACAATACATATTATAGCTAAGCTATTAGGAAAACCTCTTTTAATCTGGGTACCATATAAGAACATAGCCAAGTTTAACTGCTGCAAGGCTTGGGTCGATTCAGATATTTAAAAAAATCCTATCCACAAGGTTTAGATTAGTTTTAGAGACAATAAAGATTACTAGTAAGAAATCATCTATGGTGGCATGTTTTTCTATTGTCTGGATTGTCATCACCTTAGCCATAAATCATCTGATTGTAAGAAATTACAGTTCATCAAAGAAGGAGATTTCACAAGGTATAATCAGATTCTTCCTCACCCCTTAGTTAACCCCAAATGGAACCCTATTTCACAGCATAGTACATGGGTTCCTAAGGTTAAATCATTTATTATAAATGACAAGAAATCCGATAGAATAAATATTAGTCAAACAAAAACACCTTGCTAAAAAAATGTTCGAAGTCAGATAGACTAGAAGCCTCATATTAGAACTCTATTAGAGGAAAGACCATTTCCCAATCTACACTTACGAATTTGTAGCAAAAATATAATCCAAAGTTACAAAACAAGAAAGTAGAGAAATCAATCTTTGGTAGAATTGATATCTATTAACCACTTTAAGATCATATTCCTGCACTATAATAGAATAACACAAGTAAATCATAGAACATTTCCACTTTATCGATCTAGAAAATATCTTTACCACAAACAATGACTTTGAAAATTTGAAAATTTAATCTAACTCACTTAAACTAATAGCTAACGATATCCTACCTATATCACCAGTTTTCGGTAAAATAGTTGAAGGAAAATATATGAAAAAATCTAATAAGAGGATTAAGAAAACTAAAAATAAAACCAATCAAAGTTCTTCTCAACACCAAAGCATTTCAATTTGAAAGGGGCAGCTCAAGTGGAATGTAAGAGGTGTGGGAAACAAAAAAACAATAAGAAGAATCAAATCAATTATCAAGGCAGAAAATGTGGATTTTATAGCTCTGCGTGAACCTATGATTACGGTAGATAAAATAGATAATGTTAATGATGATATGCTTTCATGTTAATGATTCCCATAAAAGCTTAAATGTTTTCACATCTGCTCTAAGATTAAATTATTCTAAATTAAGCACATAATTCAACAGCAAATGATTCAAAATATGAAATTACAAATCATGTAATATTACTTTCCAATATCTCAATATGACGTTGCTAACAATATTCCAAAGCAGGTAACCATTCCTAAATTTCTTTATATTTTTAGAACTCTAACTTTTCGAGGCACATATTATCAACTAGATAAAAAAAGAGGTAAATAATAAAGGCAATAAAAGAAAAGTTTGGCTTTGGCTGTTTTTTCTCAACAAAACTCTTTGAGTAAAAAAGTAAACGAAAAGGTGAGAAGATAAGTATAAAAGTTTCCAGCCTCAAGATTGGATTTTTCTTATTCTTATTTACCTAATATATATAAAGAAGAAGGATAAAATATTCTATGGTTTAGGTACTTCACAAGAGCTTTGATGCCTGAGGAGCTTCAACTAGGTTAGGATATTGAGAAATTGAAGGGGTGATGAGCTTGATTGAATTTGAGTCTATGATTGTATTGGAGAAATTTGAAAATTCTGAGAATAGAATGAGGGGTTATTTCCTGCCAAAATAAAGTATTTCTCTTGGACATTTCGTTGAACATGTTGATGACCATCACAAAAACTATTGTAGAAGAATCCAACAATGGCTCGATCAATTTTTAAGGGTGATAAACATTTTCCTTGAGTTTTTTATTCCACTTTTGATTCTCTTGGTCTCTACTTAGCTTTTGCACATGAGGCTCGTCATCAAAAACACATTCTTCTTCGAGCTGGAGTTGTTTGGTAAAAAAATTATACTTTTTCACCCCAAGATATAATTACATTCAAAGGGGGTCAAGGCGAATTAGAGCAGCTGGAAATAAGTACTCGAAAGCTACTAGGGCATACAAACTAATCGGGACACATTTATAAAGAAATCTTTAGTCTTCTATGTAGGCAAAGCACCAACCGACATCAAGACTAACTGTATAATGCATGAGTATTTCCTCGCTAATATGGATAGATATGCTGGTGAAATCATAACTCTAGAGTGGCTGAGTGGGTGTTATGTCCACTTTACAATAAGAAAAGGAAAATATAATATAGTAATGGATACAAAAAATATTTTGTAGAAAAAAGTACAATATGTGTTTCATTTTACGAGCTTAAAAATGAGTATTTAAAAGACAACAAATTGCATTACAAAGAATCAAAAGTTTACATGGAATGGTAGCCTAATTACGCCTAACTTTTTTTAATTCCTAAATATCGTGATATTTTCTAAATCGATAGAGTAGAAAGGTACATGCTGGATCACGAACTTGTAGTTATTGAACTATACCTAAATCAATATAATTCCATAAAACCTAATGCAAAACTAAAAAAAGAAAAGGTTTTGGTAAATACAGAATTGAAAAACATTTAATTAGGGTTATTTGGTTATTTGAACTCAATCCAAGTAAGCCTTGATAAATTTTAGGTGAAAATCAGGGTTATTTGGAGTTTAGAGAATGGAAGGAGAGAGAAAAGAGAAATGGTATCAGGGCTAAGTATGAGAATCAATTTAGAGAACAATTGTTTATTTGGGTTATTATAGACATAGATTCGGATATTTTAGTTATATTGGATTGGTTTTATATATGATTCATATTTTTTAGGGGGTTGGATCGAGTATTGGGTTTGATATAGAGTAAATAGTTATGATGAAAATATAATAGTAATTATTTAATTATTATCGCGTCCATGTTTGCGGCTTACGTAGAAGTTGATGTGGATGTTCAAATAAAACAATTAGGCTACACGAGCTGTTGATATAATTAAATACTAGGTTTTTATATTTTCTGAAACATTGAAAATGAGTTTGGTACAAAAATAAACGATGGGAATCTAACATGAAACAAGTTAGGAAGAAACTAGCTATGTTTTTAGCCTATTATTTCTAAAACCTTTTATTTTATTTATAAAATAGCTTATAAGTTGGAAACTAAAAGAAACCATGTAAGTAATATATATAATTACTTGCACATTAAATAGCTTGTGGTGTTATAGGTTGCAACAATTGTTATCAAGCTTGAGCATTCAAATCTTGAAGAATTAGCCTTATTGAGGCATTTTTTTCAAGGCAAGCCACATAATTATATGACCTATCTATATAAATAATATATATTAACAGAATTACGAGCCTTACTTGAAATTAACTTAAGTATCGGTTAATATATATAAGAAAAAAACTCATATTTAACCTAAATAAGTCTTTTTTTATTGACTTTCAATAACTTGTTGGGACCATTTCGAATATAAACTTTACCATATGATTCTTTGTATGCTAGATCTAAATGTTATGATCTTTCTTGAACATTTCTTGTGATTATATTACACCTTCTATTGGTTAGAACATTAGACCTTGCAAATCTTGTTGGTAGGTCATGTGATTTTTTAATAGATTATGAGAGACATAAAAAAACAATATATGTTATTAAATTTTATCAAAGTTCAATATATAAAATTACCATCATATCCATTTTACGACGATAATATGTCAGGTTTTTCATAAAATAAGTACTTTTGTTATTGGCAAATGTTGATAAAGAAGGTTATCTTTTTGACATATTTCCTAAAAAGATGTAATCCACACTAAAATCATCATTATATAGATTGATAATAATTTAGAACACGACAAACTACCATTTATTTATAACTTTCGAAGTTAAATATGATGCAAAACTTATTTTGTTAATCATATTTGTTAATTACATATTTAGTTTACTAATCCATTTTCAGTATTCATTTTAGGATTTTTATCGGAGTCACTATTTAGATTTTATTCTTTAACACAAACGTACAATGGATAGTTTGTCACGCATGTAGACGAATCAAACACTGTGACAGAAAATAGTGTTAGCCGAGGGCCTTAATTCCAACCAGGGAGTTCCCAAACCGAGAGGTACATAAACCAAAGGGTACTCAAATCAAGCGGTATTCGAGCTAATAGTTCTGAAACCGAAGGTCCTTAGACAAGGATCTTGAAGATTAGGCTTGATAACTGAAGGGTTTGAAATCGATGGTTCTTAGAGAAGGAGCCAACCAGGGAGAATTTTGTTTATAAAAATTTAATGGTGAGTTAACTTTTAAACATTATTCATTTATTTATTAAGGAACAAATTATTTATTAGTTATTATATATTTGGAAACGATTTTATTAGGTTGAGCAAAAAAATGAGTTATTTACTATATGAAGTACAAGTTGTTGAAATATTTAGAAAATAGCACCAATAGAGATGCTCACTTAATGAGGATAGATGATATTCAGGCATCACTCAGAAGGTCGTGAAGCTGTTTGTAACAAGTATATTATGTTCAAGTAAATACCCTTTTAAGACTTTTTATCTATAGATAATTTAGAATAAATAATGGTCCCTTGTTATGGCTCATTGTCTAAGAACCATCGATTCCATATTAGTGATGGTTTGTGAAATTAGAATAAATAGAGCATAAAAAGTTTCTTGTAAGGTTGGACTGAACCTGGAGTGAAGCTTCATTCGTTTTTATTAAGAACTCAAAAACTTCTGAATATATACTTGAATTGATGAACTCATATAGATAATTTAACTAACTCTAAAAGTAAAAAGTGAAAATCTTTTTCAAAGAGTGAGGCATTGAAGAGCAGAGGGAAACGAGTGTATGAGAGAGAGAGAGAGCGCATAGACTTTGGATGTGTAATGTCAAAAGAAGCGGCAAATTTTCCTTCTTCACCTCAAGAAAAATATACAAAATGAATAATCGATTTTCTGTATATTGAGTTAGATTATAATTGGTGTACGAAGGGGCACTGACCTAGCTCTGTCGTGGAAATGTAAAATATTTTTCAAATAAGAAGAATGAAAAGAAAAGGTAGATGAAAATATATTAGAAGAAAATAAAGAAATGAAATATATTAGGGACGAGGAAAAATGAAAAAAAAAAAGAAAAAAAAATTAATCGTTATTGATCTGTTGCAACATGATACATTTTGTACAAAAATATTGCATTTGTTGCAAATCCGTTATAATAACATATCTCAATTTGAGTTCACATGTAAAAACACGTTCTTTTGCAAATTCTCTATAAATACATTGTTATTATTTTTAAAGATAACATCCCTAATCAAATGCCTAAGTTATCTATAGAGAAAAAGAGAGAGAAAAGAAGAGAGAAAAGAAGAAGAAACCGTGTAATAATATTATTGTATATATAACCTGATGTATTTACATTTCAAGCTCTTCCTATTTATAAGAGTTATACATGAACATTCAGCTCTCCTTATTTATTGCTATAAGTTACCGAATTTAAATAATAGATATAACGTCGAATTAAAATACAAATATATTTTATTTTTATTCAGATGTTATATATGGAATATTTCCTTATCAGGAGTTTCCCATAGCTCTTGAGTTGAAGTGTAGCGAACCTTAAAGACTATATAATGGTCGCATATAAAATTTGGATAGTGTAATATTCTTGTTATTTCTCGCATTTAAGAGAGCTTGTTTGTTTTATTTGGTCAGTTGTTGTAGCTCTGTCTTCATTTATCTTTTCTGCTTAGGCGTCGTTGAGACGCCTCCAACTTGGTTCATATTAGACTGTTCATGCCTCCTTAAAAACATTTGCTGGCCAAAGTCTCTCTTGTGGATAAAAAGATATATTTTTCCAAAAGAAAAGAGTGCAAGTAATAATCATAGGCTGCTAGGATGTTACTTTCTTCTTCGGTATGCTTTGATTCCTTATTGGATTTAGATAAGTTGTCCTACTAGTCTTTGTTGAAGGATGAAGTAAGGACTACATGTAGTTGTACTTATTTTTTGTGAGTATGTTATGTGGTAGATATCGCGCTCCTTGTGTTGGTAAATTTACCGAATGTCGTAGGTGAATTTGTGCAGATGGTAAGCATGTAGGAAACAAAGTGGTGTTTTTATGAGAATGTGCTTGGTAGAGATTGGCGTAATGAACGGTTATAATTTATATGAATGACGTTATATGTGTTTGTTCAACTTTTATGGTGTCCTAGCGTTTCCTTACAAGGTCGGGCACAATATAACCAATCGCGTAGACAAAAAATGGGGCATATCCATCGGCTGATTCGCGAGAGAGACTGATTCGGCCTATCTTGTAAGCTCTTGGGCTTGGATTAATTCACATATTAATAGCGATACAAGGTATTGGGCACAATGTGATTCTTACATAGGCTTAGTGGACGTGGTCAATTAGTCCGTTCATATTATTGAAGTTATTTAGTCTTGGCATAATATGGTCTCTTGCGTAGCCCGTAGACGTGGTCAGTATCCCATTCGCATAATTGTAAAGATGGAGCGAAGTATGCAACTAACATATAAAAAAGAAAAAAGAAAAGATGGATATGAAAATAGCATAGAGATAACGAAACTATTTATCTCTCTCGCGAGGATTCCTGTTGCTTTCTTTAAGTCCTACTTAAATGGATACAAGCATGAACAAGTAACCCTTCGATCCGGTCTTTGTGACAAAAGCTGGGAGATAAAAATCACTGGCGACAAATTAGCGCACGGATGGAAAGAGTTTGCTGTAGCACATCGTCTTGAAATTGGTGACATTGTTGTGTTTAGACATGAAGTGGATGTGCTATTTTCTGTCACGGTGTTTGATTCATCTGCATGCGAGAGAGACTATTCACCGTTAGCTTGTGTTAAAGAGGAAAATCCGAGTAGTAACTCGGATGAAAATCCTGGAGAAAAACAGAAAATCGGTTAGTTTTGCATCACATCTAGATCAGCATACTCTAAATAGATGATAGTCTTTCAAACTCTAAATTATTATCAATCTATGGAACAAACATTTTAATGCGGTTTCTATTCTTTTAGGAAACATGTCAAGAAGACAATCTTGTGGCTCAACATTTGCCGATGACAAAAGTACTTATTTTCTGGCAAATCTGACATTATTGTCGCAAAATGGATATGGTGGTAAGTTTATATACTGAATTTTGATAATTTTTAGTAACATATAATTGTTTTTGAATGTGTGTCATTGATTTATTAAAAATTTGCAGTACCTACCAACAAGATTTGCAAGGTCTAATGGTCTAAACAATAGGTGGTGTAATATAATCATAAGGGACATTCATGAAAGATCCTGGCATTTTGATTTAGCATACAAAGAATCATGTGGTAAAGTTTATATTCGAAATGGTCTCAAAAAGTTATTGAAAGCCAATAACATAAAGAAAGATGACTCATTTGGGTTCAAAATTATTCAAAAGGGGACAGAACCGATACTTAAGTTAATTTCAAGTAAGTTTCATATTTCTGTTAAAATTTATATATGTTATTATTATTTATAGAGACAGTTCTTATACTTCTGTGGCTTGTTTTGAAACAAAATAGGGAAGGCCCAACCAAAGGATAAGGCCAGTTCATTTAAGCCACAGCCAAAGGATAAGGCCAGGTCTTCAAGGCCTGAGTGCTCAAGCTTTGTAAGAAGAGTTGCAACTTCTAGTATCACAAGATATTCTATGGTAACATTACAATCATTTCACTAATGTATTATTTTCCTAGTGTTTGATGCATAAAGAAAAGGTCTAACTTTGATTGTACATATTACAGCGTTTGCCAGCAGAATTTGTAAGACAAAGCGGGTTAGAAGACAAAGTTGGTGAGATAGATTTAATGAACGAACATGGTGAAATTTGGTCAGCGAAATTAAACAAAGAAAATAAATTAGGCCGGTATTATATTGGACGTGGTTGGAGCATCTTTTGCATTCAAAATGAAGTGAACAAAGGCCATTCACTAAAGATCAGTATAATCCAAAATGAGAACAAACCTATGCTCAAAATCTCTAGTGAGTTTTTTTATTACGAATTGTTGCATTATTTTACTTCGCAATTCAGCATATAGCAATTTCATCTACTAATAACAGGCTACATTATATTATCGAAGTGACTATGATTATGTGAAATCAATTTTGACAATTGTGATAGACCCCAACTGTGTTACTTGAAAACCAATGAAGAACACAGGAGCTTAGTTAGATACTAAGGATATGTTAGTACGTTTGTAAATCCAATACTATGTTATTGAGCTGTTTAAATGGGGTAATGTGAATTTGATTGTTTTTATTTCAGGTTGTTCTTGAAGAGGATCTATTTGAAAGGAACAAAACATGGATGGTTTAAAGTGTAGTTGGAGTTTAAGGAATGTTTTTTGGTTTTATTGTTTTGTTTCATGTTCTACTAATTACCAAAGTTAACGTTGTTTCAGTGATACAGTGTTTGGTTTGGTAGAGTTTAATCTTACTAAAATGCTAAACTGCCATGATATTCATCTAGAAATGTTTATTGATTAAGTGGTTTTATTATTTTGGGTATATATTTACTTGAGAACGTGTTTGGAATAGAAGAGAATTAACCAACCCCAGATGAGGTGACTGACTCAGCTTAGAAAGCGTAAGATAAACCACAGGCTCAGCTGAGAAAATCGAACTCATACATTTTGGTCACGAGCATCCTTACTCAACGAACTCGACTACTTCTTCTGAAGCGGAGAGAACTCGCTGTATGTGAAAATATTTAATAAAAAAAGTAATATTTAGTAAGTAAATTAGATATAAATAAAATATATAATTTAAAAATTATAAATCTATTTATCTTCCATTTATTCCCATGCATTCTGTACTATTTCCGCGGTTCGGGCGTGGAAAAATAGTCATAACTCACTCAAAATATCCTCCAAAATTTCCAACAAAACCTTAAATCCATAAACTTTGATCTACACCAAAAATATCTAAACTATAATAAACAATGAACGATTCATTCATAAACAAAGAAAAATTAAGACCAAACAATTAAAACACATAAATTTACTCTTACGGATAAGAAGAGACTACATGGGACTTGTTAAATATTGGAGAAAGAGGTAGCGGGGGTGTGACAATGATCCGAGGAGGAAGTTACCAGATTATTTTATCTAAAAGAATGAGAAAATTTGGGAAAGAAATTAGGTGAGACAGTTTACCAAAAACAATTATTTTTATATATTTTGATAAAAAAAATTAACCAAAAATAAGTAAAATTAGATAAATTTTGGACGAAATTATAGATAGACAAAATTAAGTTCGATTTAGATGAAAATAATTCGATAGGGATAAAATTCAAATTTTTTTGCATGAATCTTAACTTATATTGTTTCAAATAGTATTTGGTGAAATATTAATTATTCTAATAGATATCTGGATGGTTAGACGTGACAAACATATTTATTCTTATCATATAAGTGTAGCTTATTTTTTTCCTACTGATAAATAACTATACATATATTTAATAAAAATTGTATTATTTTTTAAGTTTTGATCATTAATTTGTACCTGGATTATAGTGATAAATGGTTCGTGGACTTTTAAAAGTTTGGTACTAGTGCATGAACTATTTAGTTTGGATAAAATTAATCCACGCGTTTATTGATTAATGAAAAGTTGTCACATGACAATATACTGAACATAAACTTGTATCACCAACATTTGAAATTCAACCTAAAATCAAGGATCATTGGTGATACAAGTTTTTTATTGAGTATGGTGTCACATAGCAGTTTTAAGATGTGCGTGACTAAATTTATCGAATTCGATAGTCTACGAACAATTTACTGTATAAAATAAAACTTTTTAAAATTAAAATGGCAGACGACTGTGTATAAGTTCATAACAATTTAAGTATGGCATGATATTATAAATATTTGATGTTTTATTATAATATCTTATATTAGAGTTTGACATTAGTGTGGATTATTTCTAATTGAAGGTAATTTAGTAAAGTGCTTTGTGAATTTAATGTTTAAGGTGGAGTGTAGTGAGATAATTAAGGTGTGTGCTTGTATTAAATTATGATCACCCCCATTAATGAAAGAGGTTGGGGTATTGATACTTAATTAATGACCTATGGGCTTTTCGGGTCGGATTGTAGAGTTGGGTCAAGTTTAAGAACCTATTAGCCCAATATGTGAAATGTCCAGCACCTATCTTAGTCACTTTCCATTACATTTGTCCTGTTTGGTTTCTCATGGTAGTGGTTTGGTCCGAATTGCCCTTCGGATAAAAGCAAGTTGCAGTGTCAAAAATATCTGACCTTATCCGTAGCCCATTTAGATCTTGCAAATAATCTTTGGAAGAGCTAACCCATAAGAATAGAAGTCAATGCATTTACAACGTGTTCTTCCGATCTTCCTTTGTATCTGGATTGAATAGATCACCTTTTTTTGTTCAAAATTTCAGGGCAGCCAGATCGGATTTTAATAGGACAACTTTTAGTGTTAAGAATTTTAAGAGTCTTTTTTCAACGTGGGACACGTGTCAGGCTATGGTTTGACCTATCAACCATTTTTCTTCTAGATCCTCGTACCTACCATGCTAGAAAGTTACTTAGGGTGTAATCCTTATGCTTCATAGCCCTTAATCATGGCTATGATCGATTTATCTTCCCCTAGGAAACCTCGTGTATTTTTACAGTTATTTAAATCGATTTCACTATTCTATTGTCTTCAAGAACACAAACACTTCTAAAGAGAAAGCTTAGTAATTTTTCAAATTATGCCTAAGTGATTTATGTTCACAGTCAGAAACGCACTAGTAAAAGGGGGTTGGCTAAAGTTGTCTAAATTGGAGAGAGCGAGAAAAGGTGCAAGAGACGAAAGAATCGCTGCTGGTCTTCCCGTGTCTCCTGGTGAAGAACTCAATCAACTAAAAGCAAACACAGACCAAATTTCATCGTCATCAAAGACATCTAACGTCTGGAGAATTTCCTTTTGTCCCAACTCTTTCTCTTCTTCAATCAGGATGCTCCGTTCAAGAATCTCATAACCCTCTCCCTAAAGAAAAGGCAATTTCCAGTGTTAGGAAACCTTAACCCTTTATTGCCATGTGTTCGGACGCTGAGAAGTCTCATGAGAAGAACACCCATCGCCGAATAACTCGCCAATCCAAGGCTAAGTCCACTTCTTGCTCTTTGAAACATACTAGTTCGAAGATAATAAAGCCCATGGCAGAAACCAAGCCATCCGAACAGCAGCCCTTGGCAGAAACAAAGCCATCCGAACAACTGTCCATCATAATGGAAGAAAATATGGAGGATAGTATAGAAGATACTCTTTTTTAGGCATCCAAAAAGATGGAGGACCCCGCAGCAAATTGAATGCGTAAAACTAAAGTTGGTATGTCCAATCTGGATGCACTTCCGGAGTGTCTGGAAGGGAAGGTAAGGCCAAATTTCGAGAAAGTCAGTGTGAAGTACATGATATCCTTCGAGAACATAGCTTACATATACACCCATACCGCTGAATTAGGTCATATTCGTACAAAGTGAGGGTTCCCAGATAATGTCAAGCTGAGAATTTCGATCACCCAAAAAACTCCGATGGATTGCAAGTCTAACGAGCTAGTGGACTACACAAAGGTGCTGAACTGGGACTCCAGTTTCTTTTGGATCCGGAGATAATCAGGTACTTTCACTTGATAAAGCTATGTCCGAGTCAGTTGAGTCCAAATTCGTAGTACACTCTGATGGCTGGCATAATGGCTTCCAGACTATCCAAGATCCCATTACCAATGGAGCAATTCGCTGATATGGAAAATTTGTGCAAGAACCACCACATTCCCTTTTACCACTACACTATGGGGAATGATTACAAGGTAGTGAATGACCTACTAGAGTCCGAAAAACCATGGAGGACACAGTTGTTCATCAGCGGAGCCTGAGAGAATGGGAAAAAGATAAAATTCGACTTTAACCCAAGCCAACTAATTAGCCGTTAGAAGAGTATAAGTAAGTTTTATTTATGTTTCCCTTAGTCTTTTTAATACTATGAGGTTATTTCGAACTGACTTGTGTCTCTTTACAGTTTTTCTGAAGACGTTCTCAGATCATGTAGAGGAAGATCAAAACACTTGCGCCAAGCTAAACGCCTGGGCCTTGGAGAAATGAGGGAATGGTTTTCACAACTGCTTCACCTCAAGGAATTTCGTGAGGTCTCATCTGTGGATTACTATAGGGAGAAGAGACCTCACCTGGGAAAAAATGACCACCCCTCCTCCTGCAGATGTTATCTTGAGGAGAACGAAGGCTAAGGACGCCAAGTTTTACTTTCCTTCTAGGGTCAAAGCGCCTAGCCATCTAACAAGATGAAGTACAAAATAAATAAGAAAACCACAACAGACCCACCTCAGCCAACTACCAAAGGGACTAGTTCGGAAAATCAAGGAGGGATCAATGTTGTTCTGCTGGACACAGTTGAAGTTATCGTCAAGGAGGTTGTTGGATTGGACAACCAACCAAAGATTACGAAGAATGATAAGAAATGCAAGGCAATCAGTGATGAAAAACATACAAAGAAGAAAAAAGTCACTCTGGGATCAGAGATAAATCTACGTCCTTCTGAAATTCCTCATCTGGCTCCTACTGATCCTACTATGAAAGAAGAAATTCCATACAACCTTTATTCCAAACAGGCCACTGCTGATGGAGAGGTAAATCTCGATGTCTTTCAGAACATTAACATATATTTCAATGAACTGGACAATGATGACTTCGCGGGGCCTTATCGCCCTGCCAATTCGGCCAACGTTGTAACCCACAACGGTGAGACATATGTGATATCGAGCAAATAAGACACTCCTAGTCATGCCCTCATAGGTTACATTCGTCTTGTAGTTGACTTGGAAAGGAAAGTGAGGGATCAAATAGCTACCATAACATCACTGACTACCGAGAACCAGGGCTTGACAAATAGTCTCTCTACTGCTCAACAAAGCATAGAATCGTTGAAGCACGAGAAGGAGGATCTTGCTGCCAAGCTATTCAAGTCAGAAGAGGCTAAAAAATATCTCCAGACCAAGTATTCTGGACTGGAAACTTCTTCTTCCAACGAGATCATATTCTTTGAAGGAGTAAGTGGAAGCTAGGGACAAAACTGTCAAAACTTTATCCGAAGACAAAGTCAACTTGGAAAAACTTGTTCAAGAGAAGATAAATGAGAATGCTTCTTTAGTAAATAAGAAATCTCAAGAGATAGCTGCAGGGATAGAGAAGTGCGCTAATGTAATAATGTATTCCTTGGAGAAAAGGGACGATGGGATTAAATCATATATGGTTCTGCTTTTCAACGAGACTTTTCTGAAGAGGACCCTTGACAGATACATAGATTACGAGGACATCCCTTTCTATACCTTGGCAGATGGCAATAAACACAACTACTCAAGCGGAGAAGACTCCGAAGATTAATGAAGGAATTGGTGAGAGTTCAAGTACTGAACTCAAAAGTCCAAAAAAATGATGGTGAAGAAAAGACCGAAAGGAACAAGACCTGAGGTTGTAATGTTATACTGTGTATTTTTGTTAGGAAACTAAAGTCCTTGGATGGCCAAGTAATCTTGTTGCATTGTTTATTGAATTTTTGTTTTTTAAAACTTAAAGTCCTTGAATGGTCAAGATATCTGTGAATCATAGATCGATTTTATTCCGATCAGACTTTAATATCATATTTCCCTTTGTTTGAATTTTGTTTAACTCTTTATGGCCAATGCTTAAATAGACTTCAATATTTTAAAGTTGTTAAGTACGGGAATTAAATGATTCCAATCACATGTGTTTAGTAAATGTGACCAAGTGTTTAATATGTCCAATCAATTCAAAGATGTTTGAGTGCTGGGGTGTTATTTAGGTATTTAATATCCACCTCACACTATGGTTAATTCAAGAAAAAAGTTGTACCATACTTTCGAAGAATACATAAAATATTATTGAAAAACCCGGACACCTCGTTAAAACCTCTCCGCGCCACCAGGGTAGGAAATAGTATGCCCCCCTAATATTTACATTGACATTTAAAAAGTAAATATTTACACAATATTTTTACTCTAAGTATAACCTGAGATGTTCAATATTCCATGGGTGATTCAGTGCTCTACCCTTTATGTCTTGAAGTCTGTATGTTCTTGGTTTGACTTTCCCACATACCATATAAGGTCCTTCCGAATTTGGAGCCAGCTTGCCGAGCTGTTTGTCCTTGGTATGTAAGAAGAATTTTCTTAAAACTTTGTCCCCCAATTGAAAATCTCTTCTTTTAACTTTGGAGGAAAATCTGCTCCTCATCAATCCCTGGTAATGAGTCGTTCTCAAATGCGCTTTAACTCTTCTTTCTTCGATCAAATCCAACTGATTCCTAACTGTCATATCATTGGCCTGTTTGGAATAGTTTTGGATACTGTGATATGGTAAATTAGCTTCTATGGGAGTGATTGCATACTTCCCATACACAAGGGAAAAAGGATATTCTTGTGTAGCAACTCGAGGTGTGGTTCGGTAAGCCCATAATACTTCTTGAAATAATTTGGTCACTTTCCTACAACTCCCTCCCGATTTTTCTTCAGCCCGGACAAAATTGTTTGATTAGAACTTTAACTTTCCCATTTGTTTGAGGGTGGAAAGGAGAAGAAAAACAGTGTTGAATTCCTTTTTGGAGGTGCAAAATATTTCCATATCTTTATTATCGAACTGTGGCCCATTGTCTGCGCGGATGCTTCGAGGAACTCCGAATCTATAACATATATTAGAAAAATGAATTTAATAATTTCCTTAGAAGTGGTTCCAGCTAAAGGAGCTGCTTCTATCCAATTAGAGAAATAATCAATAGCAACTATGATGGTTCAGTATCCACCGGATGCCATGGGGAGAGGCCCAACCAGATCCAACCCCCATCTATCAAAGGGTATTGGTTCATATATGGATTCCATAGCAACTGCTGGCACATGAATTTCATTCTCATATCTCTGGTAAGGATCACTCTTCTTTACCATATCTTTAGCCTCTGCCATTATGGTTGGCCAGTAGTACCCAGCTAATAAGACTCTCCGGGTTAAAGCTTTGTAGCCATAATGTGCTGAACCTTTTCCATCACGCAGTTCAAATAACACGACTTAGGATTTTTCGAATGCTAAACAACACAAGAGGGGTATGTCGAAATATTTATTGTAAAGAATTTTCCTTAATACCAATAATCCACGAGCCTTATATTTAATTTTCTTAGCCATGGCTTTATCCGGAGGCAATATCCCATCGGAGATAAACTAGAGAATATCATACCTCTAGTCATTAGGTTGAATAATAAGTATGCTCATACTTTCTTCATTCTCTTTACCATTTTCCTGGCCCGTCTGTATTGATGGAAATTCTTGTACAAGAATCCATGGGTAAGATTCAGAATAAGCTATGGTTGCCAAAGATTCTGCCACAGTATTCTCCAATCTAGGGATATGTTCATAGTGGATACTCTTGAAGCTTGCAGCAACTTCTCTCAACATTAGCAAGTATTTAATCAATTGTTCTTTTTTTGCTTCATATTGTCCTTGAGCATGATGAATCAGCAATTGGGAGTCACTCATTAAACAGACTCTTTTGGCGCTGCATATGAGGGCTAGCTTAAGACCAGCTATAGCTGATTCATATTCAGATTCATTTTTAGAAGTTCTGAAACCAAAACATATAGCCTGGTACATGGTATCACCATAGGGAGAAGTTAAACAAATTACAGCCCCACATCCCATGATACTAGATCCACCATCAGTTCGGACTACCCATTCTTTCTTAGACTGACTTTCTGGTATCTGCCGGAGAATCTATTAACATGAAATTCTACCAAGAAATTGGCCATAGTCTGGGCTTTAATCGCTGTTCGGGATGCAAAATCAATATCGTAATCACCCAGCTCAACTAACCACTTGGTCATTCTGCTTGACACATCAACTTTCTGAAGAACGCTCTTTAAGGGAAAAGATGTTCGAACAACAATGGAATGAGCTTCGAAGTACGGTCTCATCTTTCTTGCTGCAATTACCAAAGCCAATGCTAGTTTTTCTAACTTCAAATATTTTCTTTCAGCATCCAACAGGATTTTGCTAATGTAATACACCAGACGAGGGTAATTGTCCATTTCTCTTACTAGCACGTCACTTATTTTTATACTCTGATACACCTAGATATACGTAGAGCTTTCCCCTCTGAACAGGTTTAAAGAGAGTGTTGGGTGAAGACAAATGCTTCCTGATTTTAAGAAATTCTTGATCACATTGGGGAGACCAATTAAAGTCTTTAGCATTCCTTAATACCTGGAAAAAAGGAGCACATTTGTCTGATGATCTTGAAATAAACCTGTTCAAAGCAGCCAATCTTCCATTCAGTCTTTGAACTTCTTTGGTGCTCCGATGAGGGTCCATAGCTAGTAAGGCATTAAGTTGATCCAGATCAGGTTGAATTCTTTTTTCACTTATTATGTAGCCCAAGAATTTTCCTGATCGGACTTTAAAAACACATTTTTCAAGGTTTATCTTCAAGTTCATAGCCTTTAAATTAGAAAATGTTTCTTGAAGGTCAGATATATGTGCATATATCTCCAAGCTCTTTACCGTCATATCATCTATATAAACTTCCATAATTCTCCCAATCTAATTAGCGAAAGCTTTATTTACTAATCGTTGATAAGTGGCTTCAGCGTTTTTCAATCCGAACGATATCACCTTATAACAATAAAGACCTTTATCCGTAATAAAAGTGATGTGGTCTTAATCCTTCATATCTACTTGTATCTGGTTGTATCCCGAAAATGCATCCATAAAAGACAACAACTTATTTCTAGAAGTTGAATCCACCAACTGATCTATCCGGGGAACGGGATAAAGATCTTTGGGGCATGCTCAAGGAAGATCAGTAAAGTCCATACACATACGAAATTTTCCATTCTTTTTCTTGACTAAGACGGGTTTTCCAGTCCATAAAGAGTATTAAGACTCTTTTATATGGCCCATCATGTTCAGATAGTCAACTTCTTGAACAATCACATCTGCTTTTTCTTTAGAAAAAAGACCTTATTCGTTGTACAACTGGTGCAACATCAGTTCGTACTGATAACTTGTGACAAATTATATCAGCCGGCACTCTGGTAACATCGTCATTGCATCAAGAATATACAAGTTGATTATTCATCAAAAAAGACAACAGCTTGTGTTTCAAACTTAGTGCCAACGTGGTATCAATTTTAATATTCTTGCCCTCAGTTAGGGAATGAGTTTCAACCTACTCTACAGGTATCATGACATTGGGAGCCTCCCTGGGATCATCAATTTCATTCTCATCGATGGAAGGCTCCAGTAGCTGTTAATCTCTGTTAATCTTGACTGCCTCTTCATACTTAGAGGCGAGGGCTGTTGCGTAAAATTTCCTGGCTATCTTTTGACTGCTCTGGACAACACCTAGTTGCCCATGGACAACATATTTTAAACATTGATGGACCGTAGAAGCCACAACATGCATTCTGGAGAGCCAAGACCTCCCAAATATTGTATTGTAAGATGTTGGGCAATCCATCACAACAAACAATACTCTCACCATATTCTTAAAAAGTCTTTTGCCCAGCAATATCTCTTCTTCAAATTCCTCAATAACATCTGTAGAACTTCTTGTGAAGCGCACGATGGTTCTGTTCGAACGCTGTATAACCGAAGGATTCCTTATCTATTTGTAAAAGCTCAAAAATAAGATGTTTGCCAAACTGCATGTGTCAATCAGGATTCGATGTATATCATTTCCCATATTGATGCCCCTATTACCACAGCGTCTTTATGAGGCCCTGCAATATCTCTTTGGTCATCCTCATCGAACACTATAAAAGGAGATGGGGTTTGATGCAAGTGTGTAGAAATTTTTCCATCCAACTGGGTGGTCAAACTGTAGAAGTTTCTCTTCCTTGATGAACTAGAATGTGCAGTTACAGTGTTCCCCCCAAAGATGGTTAGAGATTCAAAGAATTTAATCAAGCCGAAGACATTTTTAGTCTTGTCTGTTATTACCTCTACCCGATTCCAATTTAGATCTGGATCAAGGTACTCAGAGTCTATATCAAACTTTTCAGTTATCGTCATCGCATCTTCATGTGTAGACGTTCCAGATTTCTTGAAGGAGTAGTTCGCGGAGTATTGGCATTGGCTTGTGCATTATCCGGTTTGCTCCCTCTTTTTTTTTGACATAGGCCCCCAACTTACCCATTTCAATGAGGTTATAGACCTCCTACTTCAAATCTATACAATCTTGGGTATCATACCTTATTTCATTATAATATTTGCAAAAATGGGTACTCCGGTTTTCTCTGGAGGACTGCAACGCTGCTGGCATTCTAAAGTTCACTTCGTTCTTAGTTTTGTCATAGATTGTAGACATATTTTCCCCCATTCAGCAAACCACTCAGATTGAACCCATGGTCCCGTTTTTTTTCTGACCTGTTGGTTCTGATTTTGGTTAGACTGAGTCTCTCTTGATCGATTAGATCTGTGTCCCATCTCTTTTTGCATGTACCC
Organism: Limnanthes douglasii subsp. nivea; assembly: GCA_036936605.1. Taxonomy (NCBI): domain Eukaryota; kingdom Viridiplantae; phylum Streptophyta; class Magnoliopsida; order Brassicales; family Limnanthaceae; genus Limnanthes; species Limnanthes douglasii. The sequence continues at coordinate 52,022,147 of JAUPFV010000002.1, forward strand.
GGACTGATTAGCAGCTTGAGGTGTTGATGTTGTAGTAGTGGACCTTATCATATGAGGCACCCTCGTCTTTTTAGTTTCTTCCACATTGATGTGTTTCCCCACCTAATTCAAGAACCCCTAAAAAGTTATGGCTTTCTTCCGGGTGACTGAATCAACCAAGTTGCCCGAATTTAACCCTTGCCTAAGGGAAGAAATTGAAACTTGTTTGAAGCAATTTGCTAGCCCATTCTTCGTATTCAAAAATATCATAATGTACTACTTCAGGGACTCGTTTGGATCCTGAGCACAATGAATAATGGTATCCCCATTACCCTTAATCTTTTTACTTCCAATAAAATATATCAAAAACTTTAATAGATCCCTAAGGGAGACTATTATACAATTTTAGGGCACTTCCTGTGAAAGTTTGGGAGAAATCCCTGCACAATAGTCTATCATCATCATCATCAAAGTTCATCATAAAGCTTTTAAACGGCTCCGGATGGTTGTCCAAATCTTTGCTCCCATCATATTTCTCCATCTTAGAGCTATAAAACCTCTTGGGAAGGTGTCTAGAGATTATTTTTGTAGAGAAAGGCGATTACCTTTAGTTCTTGTTGCAGCTAAGAACAGTATCTTTATTTGGTGTTGCAAAAATACCTGGTTCGGATTGAAAATCAAAATGGTCAATATGCTTATCAGCTGAACTCTTTCCCTTCTCATGGTGCTTCTTAAGCCTGCCAAGCATATCCATTTTTCTTGAATGTTTTTCAGTTAACCTCATTTTCTTTTTTACCGTTCTTCAGCACTGCTTGAGGACACTGATTCTTCAAGTTCTACCTTATTAGATGAGCTGCTGGAGGACTCTGATGTAGAACTCTCCACATGTTTAGATCGGTGTGTTTTTTTGGAGCTGAGATGGGTCCTTATAAACTGCTTATTTTATCCAGGATTATCAGTATGGTGAAGTATCGACGAACCAGATTTTTCTTTAACCTCCTTTTTGTTGCTTGTTTTAGCACTCTCAAGGCCTCTATCTCAGCCCTTAATTGATCGCACTCCTCGATAATGTATTCATTGTTTTCTCTTGCAGCTTCCACCTCGAGAGGTGGAATATTCTGCGCATTTGGATCTATCCGAACTACTTTGTTTGCTGGTTTTGAATGTCAAATTCACGCACCGTCGTGCTCCCACTATGGTTGCCAAATTAGTGTGGATTATTTCTGATTGAAGGTAATTTAGCAAAGTGTTTTGGGAATTTAATGTTTACGATGGAGTGTAGTGAGATAATTAAGGTGTGTGCTTGTATTAAATTCTGATCACCCCCATTAATAAAGGTGGTTGGAGTATTTATACTTAATTAATGACCTATGGGCCTTTCGAGTAGGATTGTAGAGTCGGTCAAGTTTAAGAACCCATTAGCCCAGGATGTGAAATGTCGAGCACCTAGCTTAATCACTTTCCACTACATTTGTCTTGTTCGGTTTTTCATGGTAGTGATTTGGTCTGAATTGCCCTTCAGATAAAAGCAAGTTGCAGTGTAAAAAATATCCGACCTTATCAGACATGTTAAAGTATCTATTTTATAAATTTAGTTAAAATTTCTTTAGAATAATATAGTTGAATATTTTTTATAAAATACATTTGGATAAGGATCTAGAATTTAATAGGGATCGTAACAATAACAATAACAGTAACAATAACAATAATACGAAATTTGAATTGTTATTCATTGAGCTTAATTTTATTTACAATATATATTTTGTATAGTCTAGAAATATAATATTTTAACTATAACAAACTACATCTTATTCTAATTTGAGTAAGATTAATATTGTATGTGTAATTATTAATATCTTTTGGATTGTTATTTATTTATTTATTTAGGTCGCGGTTTAGATAATGTTCTTTGGACGAAGGAGTCTGTAGTGGGTTGGTCGAATGTGCTTTTAAGCTCTTGATGGATCAAATTTTATAGAAGATAGTATTTATATTATTAGTAGTCCCTTAATCTTTGCAAAAAAGTTGAGGAATGATTAACTCATGAATATTTTTTATGGAGAACATTATCAAATAACGTGTCATTTGTTTTATAAATTTTTGTCTATTGTAGCCTAAAGCCCTTTCCAAAAATATATTATATCAAGTATTACAAACACTATCAGCCGAACTCTTAGAAGTCTTGAAGTACATTAATGTTACGTGTTGACGAAATTATTTTTCTATAACTGAATAAAACTCAAAGACGTCTGCGGATTAGTTCGTATGCACCATATTTATGCTTCATTAAAAATCATTCATCAATCGAAACCTCCCTTAAAGATACATTTTTTATTTTTTAAAAAAATAAAAATACTAATAAATAGTAAACTGCTAGATTTATTGAAAAGTTTGGCCGAACTAAATAAAACTCAATTTTACTTCAAATTTATCAAAATTGCTGGTGCATACATGATTTAACCCTTTATGGCTCTTTCAAAATATGTAGTAAGGACTAATAAATCACAGAAGGAACAAAGAAGCAATCCTAATTCTTAATATTTGATTGGCTAAGAGTTTTATGCTTACTATATTATACTCCTTCCGTTCTATTTTATAGGTCGTTTTAGACAAATTTTAAAATTTCAATTTAATAGTCAGTTCTCATTTATCAAAAGATAAAATTAGTTGACTGTAGTTAATGCGCTTTTCTTCTTAAAGACTTCCGTTATAGAACAAAAGAGCATTAACTTTGTACAGATATAACTTTGGTCCGATATTTGTTCTTAAAGACTTCTTAAATAGAAACAAGATTAGTTTTGTTTGTCTTTTTTTTTCAAATTTTATCTTATAAATTTTTATTTTAAAAATATAATGGTACAGATATGAACATATTTGACTTGTAAAATCAAATTAAAAAAATCACCTCAAGAAAATTATTCAAATTTGAAATCAAAATTTTGGTATAGTAGAATTCATTTAAGTTTTCACTTGTAACCTAAAGTTATAATTCATTTATTATTTTTATTAAAATATATTTTTAATAAATATTCATTTAACCTTTATATTTACTATCTATTATCTATTTATTTTTTAAATTTTTTTAATATTTTTATCGATTATATAAAACTATTTTTTATTAAAATCTCTATCTTGTAATTCAATTGTAATTGAATATTTTTATTAAAGACGCTTTTTTATATTATATTTTTTCTTTTTCATGATTCTTTTTTCATTAAGATCTTTGAGAATTGTAATGTGATTATAAAAGGATGATTATGGATTGTTTGAAAAAATGAAAACATTATATGTTTTCAAGTATGTTTGTGCCCATCGTTTCGCATCTCGTGTTACTATATAAAATAGATTTTTTACGAGATCATTCTAAAATAATTTTAGACTTTATCATCTAAAACTTTACATTTTACAAAAAGAAAAGCAAAATTTTAATGGTCTCGCATCTAGCTATTTGTCTCGCATTTATCTAAAATTACAGTGGTCTCGCATCTAGGAATTGGTCATGCATCAATCATCTAAAAAATTTAATTTTATATTAGTCTCGCATTTTGCAATTGGTCCGATATAAATTAACTTATTGATTAGAGCCTCAAGAAGGAACATTATTAAACCAAGCATAACATTTCTAAATTATTCTAGATGATGATTCATAACTTCAATACCATCATACTTTTCATCGTATAAGGATCAAACTTCCTTATTATATCATAATCAATAATGTTTTAGGGCAAAAGAGATTGTGCTATAGTGTATGAATCTAGCTTTAGTCTTTTAAAAAATGAGTGTAATTGTTTTTTTATTTTCCTTTCGAGTTTTTTTTATTACTCGAACGTTTGTCATTTTTGTTATTTTTTTAAAAAATATATTGAACAACTGCGTCGTTCGGATTTCAATTTTCTCTTTATATTATCATTTTAGTTAACAATAAAAAGTTCTAGACAAATGATCAAATCTAGTTCGTCATGCTTCATCTCTTAGGTTTTGTAACATGTTAAATTTATATTGCTCTTGTTTTGGATCGTTCATGTCCATCATTGATACTATTTTTTTATATCTTGGTGATTCTCACCAATGGTTTTGTTTATTTTAACAAGAACAAAAGTAGATCCATGAAAAATATTTTTTGAATCTTTTTAAGTTGCGTAATTACGTGCAATTGGGTTGCAAAATAATTCATAAAATTTAATTTGTATTTTAGTTGTGGAATTACATGTAACTTAATTGCTACAAAACAACTATGTTTTTGTTTTGGAATTACGTGTAATTTGGTTTATAAAAAGTAATTGTGTTCTAGTTGTAAAATTACGTACAAATGTGTTGTATAAATAAGAAGAAAATAGTTATTGAAATTGGACTTTGGTTGCTAAATCAGTCGGTTTGCGTAAGGAAACATAACAAAATTTGTTATGTTTCCGTATGTGTTGTATAAATAAGAATAAAATAGTGTTGGAAATAGGATTTTGGTTGCTAAATAAGCCTGATTGTGTAAGGAAACATAACAAAATTTTCTCATGTGAAAATAAGCATTAATTGTGTGTGAATAACTAGTTTTTTTGTAGTTGTGAAAATATGTGTATTTTTATATTAAAAATAGTATTTTTTAAAACAGAATGTGTTCTAGTTGCGAAAATACGTGTAGTTTGGTTGCTAAAAAGTAATTGTGTTCCAGTTACAAAATTATGTGCACATCTGTTGTAAAAATAAGAATAAAATAATTGTCAAAATAAGAGTTTGGTTGCTAAATAAGTCTAGTTGCGCGAACAAAAATTGTTTGTAATAGAAAGTGTTAATTGGGTGTGAAACAACCAACTTTTGTAGTTATGAAAATATGTGTATTTTTTGTTATTTTTTTAACAGATTGTGTTATAGTTTCGGCAATACATGTAATTTGGTTGTGAAATTAGTCTAGAAAAAACAAGTTATAGTTGTAGAATTACGTGTAATTAGTTGCTAAAACAAATTGTGTTCTATTTATGGAACTTCGTGAAATTTAGTTTCTAAAAACAATTGTGTTCTAGTTGTGAAATTACGTTTAATTTTGTTACAAAAATAAGAAAAAAAGTTCTAAAAAATATCACTCATGGATTCGTTTTGTTCTTCTTTAAAAAATATAAATATGTTTGTTTTCAATTGTTTTTTGAATTTAGGGTTCGAAAGATATATAGTTTTGAAACTTCAAAATATGTAATTGTTAAGTGTGTACGTGTTTGTGTATTTTGGGGATACCATTGGTTTTATTTATTTTAAGTCGAACACAACTAGATGCATGCATATTATTTTTAATCTTTCCTTGGGAAACCGAGTTAGTTGTGGTCTCACGTCTAACATTTAGGTCTCTTATCTATCATCTAGTTTGTATGTGGCGCATATACAATTTTTATCTAATACTAGTCCTGCATCTATCATCTAAAAATTATATCTCACATTATCATAAAAAATATAGGTCTCTCATCAACCATCTAGTGTTTATGTCTCCCATATACCATTTCTATTTTACACGTGTCCCATATTTATCATCTAAAAATTAGGTCTCACATCTGTCATCTAACCTTTATGTCTCGCATCTACAATTTCCATTTTATATTGGTCTCGCATCTATCATTTAAAAATTAGATCTTGCATGTATCATCTATCATTTATGTCTCTCATCTACCATTTCTATTTTAAACTTGTCTCCTATCTATCATATAAAAATTAGGTCCCACATCAATCATCTAGTGTTTAGGTCTCGCATTCTACCATTTCCATTTTACATCAGTATCGCATCTATCATCTAAAAATAAGGTCTCACATCTATCATCTAGCTTTTATTTCTCACATTTATCATTTTCACTTTACAATAAGCTCACATCTAACAATCATATATGATAGATGCGAGACACTAGACACAACTGGTCTGTGGTCTCATATCTAGCAACTCTAGATACAAGATGTGGAACATTGGTTACCAACTGACTTAGAAAATGCAAAAATACAATCGAACTTATCTGAAATACAAAGTTATTTTATTTATCAAAACCATCTACCATCATAAATCTCATAAACATATTTCGAGTCCGATCAAAATTGATCACTCTATAGATTGTCATTTTGTAAGTTGATTTATTATTGATTTTAGATTTAAAATATAAATTTTCTATATATAAAACTAAAGAATATTTATACATAATCTGTTTTATTTATTATATTTCTATACTTTACGATCATGTTTTTTTACCTAAATTAAATTTATTTAATTTTTTTTTAAAGAATCAATAAATATATAATATTCAACTATATGAATTCATATAGATAATATGATGATATCAAAGTCACAATGACCATGTATCTGTTTAACAGGAACTTTTTACCATAACATTAAAAACAAATTCAACACTCAAAATATACGTTCTCGAGGCGTTGACCACGAAATCGACAGAAACGTGTGCTTGGAATGCACGTGAGAAAAGCGACAGCAACACATTAAATAACAATCTGACTAAGCCTCTAATATGAACGAGAACGTATCAAAATTAGCACACTTACTAATATATGTATAAGAATTAGGTCGTTGAATTTTGAAATAAAACATTAATAAATGAAATCAATTTCCTTACTAATAGAAAGGATACACTAATTATTCTTCTGATGTTCATAAAAGTTCTCGATAACATATTCTAAACCTGAATAAAAAATTAGCAGTTTATTTTATTATTATTATTATTTTAGATTGTTTTTTTATTATTAAAATATTTTAATGAAATGATCAGGGATGGCTAAATAGAAAATATTGGGTTTGTAGGTTCGAAATATACTTCATCCAACAAGACCAAATGAAAACGGTTGGATAGAATGTTCGTTAACAACAAATGATCTGATTTTTTGACACTTCTGTCATTCACAAGTCAAGAACTTGCTCAGACCATATGTCTCGACTTATCAATATCTCTAAAGACAACCTTAATCCTAAAAAGAGTTTTAATTTCCTCAACAGGTGGACTTGTGACACGAACCCGACCCGACCCCGAAATTCGTGTCAGGTTCAAAGACCCGAACCCGACCTGTACACGAAACACCTGTTTGACACGAACTATGGGTAAAGGCAAAACTTAATAAATGGAGTTGCATGGGATCCAACCCTGTACCTCCTGCATGCAAAGCGGGCGCTCTACCATTTGAGCTACATCCCCTTTTAAAATTTTATTGGTCCACTATATTTATATAAAGTTCAGATACGCTTACTTCATATATTTACATCTGCTTTACTATCACCGGTGAAGTTATCTTACTGTAAAATATATGGTGATGATGGGTTTGCCAATTGCCATCTCACCTAACCATGAAAAAAATACATGAGATAAATGAAATAAATTTCAGAAAATATCAAATAACAACTAAGTTGTCACTTCTCAACAAATAACCACTAGAATGGTAAATCAATTCATCCCACAAAAACAAGATTGAATGCATTCAATATTCATTAATAAATCTAGCAAACTCATACGAATAAGATAAAAAATTTGTTAAATAATAAATCATTTCCGTTTTTTATTCTTAATATTATAATCTATATACACAGAAGATGAAAGATTCAAAAATTTATTAATATACGTGAAAGAAGAATAAAATTCAAAACTTTATAGCAAACACGTGAACCATCATTTTCCTCCCTCATATACTTATTTAAGTATACTATTTATTTTATATCTCTTAAATTTAAAATAAAATTATTTCATTAATAAAATTTTATAAGTATTTTGGTGTTCTAATTTATAAGTCAATTTTTTTAAATAATATTATTTTATTAATAAAGTGTTTTCAGTATTTTATTTTATAGGTGTACAGGTCTTTTGGGTTTTACAGGTCTGTTTCGGGTTTACATGTCTTTTCGGGTTTCACATGTCTTTTCGGGTTTCACATGTCTTTTCGGATTTACGGGTCTTTTCGGGTTTTAAAGGTCAGTTTCGGGTTTACAGGTCTTTTCGGGTTTTACAGGTCAGTTTCGGGTGACACGAACCCAACCCGAACCCGACCTGTTTTTTTTCAAGTCGGGTTCGTATCGTGTCTTAATTTCATCGGGTCTGAAATATCAGGTCTCTAACCCTAAAATTTCGGGTCGTGTTCGTGTTGGGTTTACAGGTCGTGTCCAAAATTGACAGCTCTATGAAATTAGGATATCACCATCAATATCCTAGGTTCAAGTTCTGGCACAAGCTTGAAAGGCTGAAGGTAGGTTTCAAAAACTGGAACAAAACATACTTTGGTAACATTTTTAATAAAGTGCACGCTTTTGAAGATGGAGTTCAAAATCTGAAAACTAAACCTCAAGAGCACAATAACATGAGTACCAAATTGATCTATCTAGAACTAACGCTCTCCTTTTGAAAGCTCATAAAATGGAAGAGACCTTTTGGCTACAAAAATGCTATGCTCAATGGACTCTGGAGGGTGACAGAAACACTAAGGTGTTCCATAACTATGTTAAAATAAAAAGGTAGAAAAACTGCATTAATGGTATTAAGGATGACAATACCTGGATCACAAACAAACACAAAATCGGTCTCTCAACTGTTGCTTATTTCAAAGAGGCTCTTACAGACTATTCTTATAAAAACAAACAGGATGAAGAAGACAAAATGATGGACACCATATTCAACAATATTCCTACTTTAATCACTGATGAAGATAATAATGATCTGATGCATCCTCCAAATGAAGAGAATATATGGACTTTCATTAATGGCTTGAATTTTGCAAGTGCATCAGGTATGGATGGCTATAATCAATATTTTTATAAAACTTGTTGGAAAATTATTAAAACTGACCTTACTCAAGCTATGATATCATTCTTGCTTGGCAACAACATACCTAATGGTGTGCTTGCTACTAGTATCTTCTTGATTCCCAAATCTGGATATCCTTCTAGATGGAAAGATCTCGTGCCCATAAGTCTATGTTCTCTCTTGAATAGAACCATGTCAAAAATCCTGAATAATAGGATAGCTAAAGCTATTCCTAGAATCATTTCCAAGACTCAAGGAGGATTTGTCACTGGCAAATCTATTCAAGAGAATATCTTAATTGCTAAGGAACTTCTCAATGATCTAAACAGAAATGTCAAAGACAAAAACATCTTAATTCAGCTGGATATATCTAAGGCCTTTGACAAAATAGCTCACTGTTTTATCATTGAAGTCCTTAGTAAATTTGGTTTCCCTAAAAAGTTCATTGGCCTCATAAATAAGATGATTTCTTTTGTTAATGTTTTAATAATCGTTAATGGTGAAGCAATTGGTTACTTTAAAACTTCCAAAGACTTAAAACAAGGGGATCCAATCTCTTTTTATTTTTTTATCATTGCAGAAGAAGTCTTAATAAGAGGCTTGTATAAGCTTTTTGAAACTCATAAAACAATGAATTTTAGGAACAAAAACAGCATATCAATTCCCATTCTAGCTTTTACAGATGATATTTTATTATCCACTAACAGCAAAGACTCTACTCTAGAGTATCTTAGCAATTTTCTTCAGAAATATCAAGAAGTTTTGGGTCAAGTGATAAACAAAGAGAAAACAAAAATTATCATGGATACAAAGATGTACCCTCTTAAGATCAATTCAATGACTAGCAAGATTGGTTTCTACTATAGTACTCCACCTAATGAGTATATGGGAATAACAATTAACATTAACAACGAAGCTAGCAATTACTCAAGTCCTATCAACAAAATAAATGACAAGATCAAAGACTGGGAATCCACTCATCTTTTATTCGCAGGGATGTTAACTCTTATCACTATTGTACTTATGAGCATGGTTTTATATTGAACTCAAAACAACTATATTCCTACGAGAGTTATTTTCAAAATTGAAAAAAAAAAATCAATAGATACCTATGGGGATTTTCTAATACTGAGCAGAGAATTCATTGGTGTAAATGGAGCTCTATCTGTAAGCCCTTCAAAGAAGGAGGCCTTAATATCAGTTTTTTTTTATATTCAAGACTCATTATTTTTCAAGATGTGGATAGAATTTGGAAACAACAAATCTACCTAGTATAATCTACTAGACAATATATATTGTAAGGATCTCCATCCCTTGCAGATTCCTCATTCTAAAGCTGGATCTATGGTGTGGAAAAGGCTATACAATATTAAACATTGCGTTGAACCTAACATAAGCTGGAAACTAGGCTCAGGTATAATGGATTTCTGGTTGGACAATTGGACTAATCATCAACCGTTATTGAATCTTGATGATAAGCTTGACAACATATGGTTTAAAGCTGAAAATGTTAACTCTTATTGGTATGAAAATAACTGGATTTTAGACAGTGTTAAAGACTTGCTCCCTATTGAAGTAATTGACAGAATTAAAACTTATAATGTTAAACCTTCTACTGATGACACGATGATTTAGAATCATTCCAAAAGTGGCAAATTTACGTTAAATGAAACTTGGGATCAAATCAGAACCCACAACAATAAGTCCAATCTCTTTAGTAGAATTTGGAACTATATCACACCTAGAAAATTATCTATTTTACACTTGAAGCTTATCCATAACTATATGTCTATTGATACTATAATGCAAAAAAGAGATATATCACTTTTGTATCAAAATGTCAGTTTTGTTCTGGCTATGAAACTCCTAACCATTTGTTTGTGGCTTGTAAGTTTTCTTGGTCTACATGGAAATATTTTGCAAACATATTCAAATTACAAATATGCAGGTACATGACTATCACTCATATGTCTAGGACTTGGTTTTGGTCCTCGATCAAAGACATCCATGTAAGGCACATAATCCATTCTATCTTTTATAGTATCATCTGGAAAAACAGAAATAACGCTGAGTTTAAAGGCATAATATTCTCCCATCTCTCTGCAATCAATGACGTGATCAAAATTATTAATAGTTTAGATAATTCTAACTCCCTTAAATCTAAGTATTAGCATAAAAAAATTAAACGCAGCGAGTTAGAATTATCTAACATTTATTTTTTATTTAAGAAAGGTTGGCGTGTAATTTCAAATTTAATCCTTACATTTTGTAACCCACTTTATTTGGGTCCCTATTTTTGAATAAAATTTTCATTAGCTTAAAAAAACGTTTTGTCGCACAACCACGTTAAATATAAACATTATATATATTCGGAGGGAACCCGCAACCACTACTCAACGATTACGCACAGGGTAAACCCTCATCTTAACGCAATAGCCTGCAAACCAACACGAGAAGGTAAACCACACTAATTATTATATTTTATATACATGAGAAAAAAGATTTTTCTTTAAACAAATAGAATTTATATTGAATTAAAATAATAAGTAGATTAATGAACTTAATATTCAACGCTAAACTGAAATTTGAAAGCTAACTTAAAAACATTTAAATTGACGTAACTAGAAATTGGACTCTTTCACGGACGATGAAAAATATTCCAGATTTGATGAGCGAAATTTGAATTCGAAGATGACGAACCCGTCTTCAGGAGCTATAACTTCCATAGCACCTTGAAATAAAAAAGAAGAAATACACTAATAAATTAGGGATAATGGCTTTGACGAATAGAGCTACACTAGAAAATATTTTTGCGATGATATTAAATCTTCTGAAGCTTGGAGACGCTTACATGATTGAGATAATCATGAATCGAAGATAGAGAAGAAATTTGCTTAGCAAGTTAGTGCAAATCCAGAGAACGGTCAAAAGGCTTATTGCCTTAAAGAACTAGAGATTTTCCAAACAAGAGGAGGCATTTTATCTACTCGATAAAATGAAGAGTCAGGTGAAATCACGATTTTAATCTTATTCTTGAGACTTAAAACCTCAACAAGAAGATAAATTTTAGGAGTCGTCAATTTAATTTTTCTATGGTCTCTAATCTTCAATAAATTCTAAACAATAGAAAGTCATCTAAGAAGAACAAGAGGATGAGCTATTTGAAGCTAGCTGAGCGAAAGATAATGATCAACCGATATTGTGAGAGGAGATTTCACTATGGCGATAGAATTGGCAGACCAATAGTAGGTAAGGCTGATTCTGTTTTCAAACTTCAATAAATTCCTGAGAGTTGATGAGAACTGATAACTATTGCAAATGGATGTTCTTTGAGATAGCCTGGAAAGGAATACTTCGGAAAAAATAAACTTAGCAGGGTAGTCAAGTTTAAAACTTGCAGAGCTTGTTAATACCAAAATGTTATACTAAACCTTAATATAGAATCTTATGGGTAGCCTTAGTCATTTGATTTAATGTAACTAGTGCCCGAATTTTTTAGAAAAATTATAGTCAACCAATAGGCCATCAATAAGGGCTCTGGCTTCAGCAACCATAGGTGACGTTTAGCCATATAGCCAACCAAAGGCTTAGATCATGTAAGATTTTTAATGATTTCAGTCTTTAATTGATTCAAGAGACTTGAGATAATTAAGTAGAATTGATGCATATGCAAGAGTTTATGGAAAACCTTGAAGAGTTTTAAGATGGTCCAGGGGTGATTATGCGATACGAGGATTACTTAGTGACAATTCGGCGATACATAAATCTCTTAGTGTCAATTTTACAATTCGGCGAGTGGCCCACTCGGAATCAGTTGCAACTTGGTTCAAACTTGAGACAACTAATTCCGAGTGTCCCTCTCGGAATCAGATGCACATTCTTTTAAAAACAATTACACATGATTCCTAATGCTCGGCTCATAAATAGTTGTTTTTCTTTCAGAACTGTAAAAATCGGGTTTAGCTGAAAAAAATAAGTTTCGAAATAGGTATTTTCAAACTACAAAGTTGTAAAACGTAAAAACAAGTTTAAATTATCTTGTTTGTCGATTGAGTGATGTTCTCCGGTTGTGTTTGGGTTTCTTCATTTTCCATGATTAATCTTCAATAAAATTGAAGTTCTTTGTTTTAGGGTTAATATTAGAGGTGGAATCATATATCTTGGATTAAAGTTAGGTTAATGCTGTGTTTTTTCATATAAGACTATCTATTAGATAAATGGCATCTAGTGATAAATTTGAAATAAAAATAAGGGTAATTTGGTAAAAGCAAGTCACTAGTGTTTTTGAAAGTTTGAAAGATGGAGGAAATAAAAAATAACATGGAGGAAATAGCTTTGGCCATATTGATTTTATATATTTCTTCTTAATATTGTAGGGTAACTAAAAATATTTGAATATTTAATTTAATTTTTAATTTTTTTAATTTGGATAAAAAATGCTCCTTATTAATCAGTTCTATCTCTGATCTTTATAAAACATGATATGTGTATATTTTAAGACTCGTGATTTATATTATTCGTTGGGCATATAAAAATTATTTTATTTTTGTTTGAATTTGTTTTTATTACTTTGCTTTTATGAATCTCAACGATTTTAGCAGCTAGTAGAAAGAGGTGTTCATAAGGTAGTATGATGAACAATACAAAGCTACGTAATTTCTTGTTTGTTATGTATTTGTAATAACTTTGGTGACATATTTTATGTACTTATATTTGGTAGGGTAATGAGTGTCTCATTTAGCCAATATGCTTACACATATTTGTATTGTTGCTTGGTTACTAAAACGAGTTATTGAGAAAATTTAGAGGTGTTACTTGTATTCCTGATATATGTTTTCTATTGAACCTTGTGTTTAGATGGATTTTATTGTTATTGAGTATCATATCTTATCTTTTACAATAATTAGTCTTCTTAGAGCGCTTTGACTAAATTATATGGCGTTGTTTCTCTCACGATATATAAATACGATCACCTTGTAATATTTATGCATAACCTACATATTAAATAGTACAAATTTTTTTCCCTTGGTATGTTATTCGATTCGTAAAATAATATAATAAAATAACCGGTCTAGCTATTGAGCATTGTTGGTAAGTAAATTGAGTATCTTAGTTGATATGATGTTACTTCAATTTATGTAAAAGTAATGAAACTGATAGCGACATATTATTTTCATCTAGGTAGTATATGCGTTATGTATGTCAGAACAGTTTAAAAACACATGGATCGTTATTTTTTTATCTTATTATAACACGAAAATAATGAAAGAACATTATGAGAGTGGAAAGTATAACTAAACACACACACGCGCACACACATACAAGCGCACACATACGCGCATGCACGCACGCACACGCACACAAGCGCACACATACGCGCATGCACGCATGAACACGCGCACGCACACACACGATCGCGCGCGCGCGCACACACACACACATATATATATATATTACAAAATCACTTTTAATATTCTTTTAAAAAGTATAGTTTTGAAAAAATAAAGATAAGAATGAAACAAATATGGATACCATAATGGGGTAGCATAGACAAGAAAAGATATAGTTCTAGATTGTGTTGGTAGTTATGATGCATATTTGAGATGTATGAAGGAGAAGCAAACGATGTTGTTTTTTCTTATATATGAGGAAGTCATAGATGCTTGTTTTTTACATTGTTACAAATATATAAGAGTAGAATCTTATGACATCATACAAGTTTCCATTTTTGTTTTTATGATTTGAAATGTAAGTTTAAAAAATAATTAAATATGTTATTAAATTACTATGCAATTTATCACAAATGGTTCAAGCACAGATCACAAATAAAAACAGAACACAGATAAATGATAGAAAAGAAAAGAACACAGGATTTAACGTGGTTCGACAATTGTCTACGTCTAAGGGCGCCGCCAGAGAAAAGTGTTTCACTATGATAGAAAATGATTACAAATTTCAGATTGTGTTTTGTGTAGTCAGAATAGTCTATTTATATGGAATAAATAAAAATTACTAGATAAGGGGCCTAATGGGATCATACCACAAGACTAATAATGATACTGTCACATCACTTATTTATACTGCCAAACAGAGTATACTGTCTATGCACAATATCACTATAACATACACAAAACTGTACTGCTTGACACAGTACACTGTCAAGGAACAATTCGACTCATTCACAACAAGTTTTCCCCTTGAGGAGATTATCCTTTGTTCACTAACAACAAATAAACTTCTTTTCTTCTGACTCACCAAATGCTCCTAAGGCATTCACTTTATACTTCGAACACCAACCCAGTTTAGGCACTACCTAAACTTCCAAACTGATACTGCCTTGGTCATTATATCAGTTGGATTATCGTGTGTAGACACTTTCTTCACATAAAAAATTCCCTTTGATATTATATCACGAATAAAATGATACCTGACATCTAGGTGCTTTGTACGCTCATGATACATCTAGTTCCCTGTAAGGTGTATGGTACTGTGACTGTCACAAAACACTTTTGTAGTATTCCTATTCAAGCCCAAATCTGCCACCAAACCTTGCAACCATATTACCTCTTTAACTACTTTTGCTGTCACCGTGTACTTTGCCTCTGTTGTAGACAAAGCTACAGTAGCTTGCAACTGTGCTTTCCAACTGATCGCACTACCAGCTAGAGTAAATACATATCATGTCAGAGATCTTCTGTTATCCATATCACCTGCAAAATCAGAATCAGCAAAACTAACCGCTCATCTTGCAATATCAATCAGCGATCCACTAATATCGGTCTTGTTAAAAGTTAAGCCAACGTTCACAGTATTCTTAAGATACCAAAGTATCCATTTCACTGCCTGTCAGTGTTCTTTCCCATGACATCCCATGTACCTACTAACTACACTAACCGCATGTAAAATATCAGAACGTGTGCATACCATATCATATATGATACTACCAACTACACTTGCATTTGAAACCTTCGACATTTGTTCCAATTCTGCATCGTTCTTGGCCGCTCTTACTGCAGACAACTTGAAATGAGTAGAAAATGGAATGCTAACTGCCTTAGCATCAAACATGTTGAATCATTGTAACACTTTCTCAATATAGCTTCGTTGAGACAAGTGTAATAATCCTACACTTCTGGAATAGAGGTTGATATCATTGTCACCTTCAATATAGGTTGATATTATTTTAGAATCAAGTGGAACAATAGATACATCAGTAACATTCTAGAATAAATCGGGCCTTAGCTTATCTGAAGATGAGATAATAGGCTCTGAATAGAAGATGCTAATATGTCAAGAAAACAATTTTTTTTCTGCTTACTACATATATGAATAAGCTTATGTTGTTCATTATTGAAAAGCATATCAATATTCCCCGCAATCCTACCCATAAAATATTCAATGTAAGGGCGGGAAGAGATTCCCCAACACATATTTTATTTGATCCATAATCAGGAACAAAAGACTCTATAGGAAGATAGGATGTATGGATAGAAATGCCAAGATTATCAATAATAGAAGTGGTAGTTGAATAAGCAACAAACCTTTTTTCTTTGGTAGCTTTGATAAAAGCAGTACAAATACCTAATCCATGACTATATCTAGTAGATTTAACAAAAGAAGAATGGACATCAATTGCAGCATGAAAGTTTTGTTTTTTACGTGAATCTACAGCTTCCCCAACATCAAACACACCCACATCAAAATAAAAAATTATTTTATTTTTTCTAAAGACTCAATAATTCTAAAAATAGTTTGGTAGGAAAACAAAATATTAACCTCACCTTACGACTTAATAGTAGAAACATTAATTGAACCCTTACCTTTTCGGCGACAAACTACTAATGGGGAACCATCGACATAATTTTTGGCAAGAGCCTCCTTGATAATTTTTTTATATTTAGTACAAGATTTAACAATGTTCTTTGGAAGAGTAATTTTTCCAACAACATTAATAGCTGAAGAACAACGAATATAAAACGTACCCTAATCCTTCAAACCAAACCACATTCTACTGTTAACAAAATGAACGAGAGTAAGAATGTGAGAATAAGAGTTGGAATATTTCTTAACATCTTCCATCAAAAGAGAATATACAGTTTCTTTTAGCCTTTATTTTTCCATGGATAACGGGTCTATGAGAGCTGCAAAATAAATTGCAAGAAGAAGATTAAAAATCAAAATTAAAATCAGTAAAAGAACAAAAACCTAAAAAGCTTATGTTTTATGGACCACACTCAAATAAGTGAGAAAATATTATGATCATGCACTGTCTTCCATTATCAGAAATATAAACAATTTTCTTCTTCCAACCCTTGTTGGTAGAAGCAAGACCGATAAGAATTTTAGAATTTTTTGTCATGTCAACAAAAAAGAAAAAGAGGTTGATCAATGTAATATGAGATTCTTAACAATAAAATTATATGTTTTAAAGCGACAACCAATTTTCTTCACTAAAATTATAGAACACATAAGTACCCTCTAACAATTTGGAGTAATATTGGAAGGACAAATATGGGCATCTGGAAAAACCCAATCCCCACTTAAAAGGAATCAGATACCTTAACCTAATGTACATTACCTAGAAACAATCTATTTTACGGAGCCATCTTACCGAACAGCTTCTCCTTGGTGTGTAGGAAAACTTTTCTCAAAAATTTATCTCCCAGTTGAAAATCTCATTTCTTGAACTTGGAAGCAAACCTGCTCCTCATCAAGCCTTGGTAGTGGGCTGTTCTCAAATGAGCCTTAACACTTCATTCTTCTATTAAGTCCAACTGATTCCTAATTGCTATCTCATTAGCCTATTCGAAATAGTTGTGGACCCTGTATGATAGTAGGGTAGCTTCAATGGGGGTAATGGCATCCATCCCATATACCAAAGTAAAAGAAAATTCTTGTGTAGCAGCCCAAGGAGTAGTTCGGTATGCCCACAATACTTCTTGGAGATAGCTTGGCCACTTTCCTGTAGCCCCCTCTAGATTCTTCTTCAATCCAGAAAAAATGATCATGTTGGCAAATTCAACCTGTCCGTTTGCTTGTGGATGGAAAGGAGAAGAGAAACAGCGTTGGATGCCTCTAGAGGCACAAAAATTCTCCATATCCTTGTTGTCAAACTGTGGCCGTTCTCTGTGGTAATCTTTTGAGGAATCCCAAATCTGCAACATATATTAGATAAAATGAATTTTATGATAGCTTTCGAAGTGGTTCCTGCCAAAGGAGCTGCCTCTATCCATTTCGAGAAGTAATCAATAGCAACTATAATAGTCCTGCACCCTCCGGACGCCATCGGCAGAGGCCCAACTAAATCTAAACCCTAACGAGCAAAAGAGACTGGCTCAGAGATTGACTCCATAGGTACTGCAGGCACATGAATTTTGTTACCATACCTTTGACATGGATCACACTTCTTTACCATATCTCTGGCATCTGCCATTATGGATGGCCAATAGTACCCCGCCAACAATACTCTCCGGGTTAGTGCCCTGTGGCCACAATGGGCTGACCCTTCTCCATCGTGTAGTTCGGATAAAACAACTTGAGATTCTTCAACCCCCAAACAACGTAGGAGAGGTCTACTAAGAGATTTTTGATAGAGCATTTACCTTATGATAAAAAATCCACGAGCCATGTGTTTAATGTTTCTTGCTAGAGCTTTATTCGGAGGAAAAATCCCATCCGAATTGTATTGAAGAAGGGGAAATCTCCAATCTCTAGGTTGAACTACTTGTATAATCAAGCTTTCTTCCTCTTCCTTGTTCTGTCTTGACAGTATGGATGAGAATTCTTATACATGAATCCAAGCGTAGGACTCAGAATATGCTATAGTTGCCAAGGAACCGGCCAGTGTATTCTCTGATCTAGGAATATTTCCATAACAAACAGTTTTGAAGTTGGCTACCACATCTCTACGGACGAGTAAGTATTTGATCAGTTGTTCCTTCTTGGCCTCAGATTGAACTTTAACATTATGGACAAGAAGCTGTGAATCACTCATCAACCTAACTCTTTTAGCCCCACATAGGAAAGCTAACTTGAGACCAACTATAGCTGCTTCATATTCAGACTCATTGTTAGAGGCCCTAAACCCAACGCATATAGCTTGGTACATTTTATCACCATACTGAGAGGTTAGGAAAATTCCAGCGATATAACCCATTGTGCTGGATCCACCATCAGTCCGGACTATCCATTCTTTTTTAGTTTTCCCTTATGAAATTTGTTTAGAACTCCTATCCGGATGAAATTCTACCAGGAAATCAGCAACAGATTGAGCTTTGATAGCAGTTTGTGGGGAAAAATCAATGTCCTAATCACCCAACTATACTGACCACTTGGTCATTCTGCTTGATATGTCTGGTTTTTGAAGAACGTTCTTTAATGGAAAAGATGTTCAGACAATGATGGAATGAGATTGAAAATACGACCTTATTTTTTTTGCAGCAATCACTAAGGCTAGTGCCAAATTTTCAAGCTTCAAGTATCTCTTATCAGCATCTATCAGACTTTTTCTGATGTAATACACCGGCCAAGGGTAATTGTCCACCTCTCTTACCAATACTACACTTATAGCGCATTTTGACACAGCCAAGTATACATACAGTGTTTCCTCTTGTACGGGCTTAAAAATGGTCTTTGGTGAAGATAAATGTTTCTTTATTTCATCAAAATCTTGGCTGCATTGTGGAGACCAATTAAAGGCTTTAGCACTCTTCAAGGTTTGGAAAAACGAAGCGCACTTATCTGAAGATCATGAAATAAAACGATTCAAGGCAGTCAACCTTCCAGTAAGCCTCTGGACTTCTTTAACATTCCATGGAGGATCCATTTCTAATAGGGCATTCAACTGATCCGGATCGGGCTATATCCTTTTCTCACTTATCACATACCCCAACAAAGTTCTGGATCAAACACCAAAGACACACTTTTCTGGATTCAGTTTCAAATTCACCATTGTCATATTGGAAACAATTTCCCGAAGGTCAAGCTCTGTTGAGGTCAGTAAAATCAATACACATATGCCATTTCCCGTTCTTTTTCTTGACCAATACCGGATTGGCAGTCCATAAAGGATACCGGGACTCTTTTATGTGCCCCATCTTGGTAAGTCAGTCAACTTCTTGGACTATTACATCAGCTTTCTCTTTAGAGAAGGCCCTCATGTTCTGCACAATAGGTGCAACATCACTCTGAATCGATAGTTTGTGAGCGATAACGCTTGCAGGCACTCCGGTTAAATCACCATTGCACCAAGCAAAAACATGTTGATTGTCTGACAAAAAGGACAACAAATTTTTTTTAACTCTAGCGACATCTTGGAGCCAACCTTAATACTTCTACCCTTTGCTAAGGGGTGGGCTTCAACTTCTTCCAACAGTATAATAACAGTATGGGCCTCTATGGGGTCATCAATCTCACCCTCCCCCTCAGAAGGCCCCAATAACTTCTAATCTTCATTGATTCGAACTGCTCCCAAAGTTTTAGTAGCAAGTGCAATTGCAAAGCACTCCCTTTCTATCTTCTGACTACTTCAGACAACACTCACCTGCCCTTGAACTGCATACTTCAAACATTGATGGACTATTGAGCGCACAATATGCAATCTAGAGAGCCAGGACCTCCCAAAGATTGTACTGTAACATGTGGGGAAATCTACCACAACGAATAACACTCTGACCAGCTTTTGAAAAGGCCCCTTGCCCAACAACACATCTTCCTCAAATTCCCCGATTAAATCCACAGAGCTTCCTGTAAAGCCCACAATGGTTCCGTTTGACCGTTGAATAACGGCCGAATTTTTCATCTGTTTATAAGAACTTAAAAAGAGGATGTCTGAAGTAGTCAGAAGATATTGCCTGAAGTAGCCGGATTCTCTCTTTCTTGAATAATCTGACTACTATCTGGGTTCTCTCTTTCTTGAATATTTTTTAACTAGTTTTTGTTTCTTCCTGGACCTCCCTTCATCACTGGTCGATGACAAAGACTCCTCAACCTCAGCCTTGTTCGAAGAGCTGCTGGAGGACTCAGACTGGTGAGTCTTCTTAGAGCTGACATGGGTCTTTTTAAACTCAAATGAGTCTTTGCTGATGGATCATTTTCTCTAGGATTTTTAGTATGATGGATGGCTCACGCCCTTGACTTCTTTTTTATACCCACTTCTGCTTGTTTTATGGCCCTCAATGCCTCTATTTATTCTCTCAACATATCTCGTTCTTCGATGGTGTACTCCTTATGTTCTCCAACTACCTCCACCACAAGTGGTAGAGTTGCTTGCTCGTTCGGATCCAACCGAACAGGTATTTCCTACTGGTTTTGAATCCAAGATTCAGGCACCGTCGCCTCCCACTGTGGTCGCCAATTTGGTTTTGTTTATTTTAGGCTGGGGGTCATTTTGTAAAGTGTTATGTAAAATATTTTGAGTATTAAGTGTTTTGTATAAAGTAGCGAGAGATTTGAGCAGCCTGGTTGTATTAAATGTTCATTACCTTCATCAATGAAAGTGGTTGGGGTATTTATACCCTTAATGAAAGTGTTTTGTCCTTTCCGGATAGTTCAGTGGTATGTTTATGTCTGAATTGCCCTTGTCTGGATAACACAGCGGGCTGTGACTGGATAATCTGAACTCATCAATTTATACCAGAAAAGACCCTATCAATCCCTCTCAGAGAAGAAGCTAGAGAGTATGAAAGATTAGGAATGGACCCTTCTTGATAGAGAAGATCTTAGAGGTGTCTTATTGACACTATCCTGCAATGTTTCTTTCAACATCATAAAAGAAACAACCACGACGGGTCTTATGAAGGCTCTCTTTAGTATGTATGAGAAGCCATTGACGTCTAACAAAGTTCATTTGATGAGGCATTTATTTATTTTACGAATGGCAAAAGACACGTTGGTAACTCAGCACCTCAGTAAAGTCAATACAATCACAACCCAATTGAGTTCAGTTGAAATTGATTTTCATGAAGAAGTACGAAATTGATACTCTTATCTTCATTACCATATAGTTGGAATGTCATTGTCACGATGGTGAGTAGCTTGTCATGATGCAATAAGTTGAAATTCGATGATGGTTGTGACCTAGTTCTCAGTGAAGAGATTCGAAGCAGAGAATCGGGTGAGTCATCAATCTGCTCAGCCTTACGTACAGCTTTGAAATGGAGAAATTCAACCAGAAGATATGGATGCGATAAATCGAACTACCAAGACTAAGCAAGAGACTGGTGGTCCAAGTCCAGGAATCCTAAAAATTCCCAATGGTTAACAAACATCAAATGTTGGATTTATGGAAAGATCAGACACTATAAATCTCAGTGCAAGAGAGAACCACAGGACCAGGAGAAGAAGACAGAGGAAAATATCATTCCATAAGGAGACGATGCGTTAATATGCTCCTTAGAAAGTAGGGAAGAGTCTTGGGTGTTAGACTCTAGAGTATCGTTTCACACTACTTAGAATAAATAATTCTTCACGAGGTATGTTCCAGGTAACCTTAGAAATTTATATCTTGGTGGTGATCAACCTTGTAATATTATTAGTAAAGGTACCATGAAGATTAAGTTGAATGGGATTGTTTGGGAACTTAAATATGTCAGACATATCCCCGATCTGAGAAAGAACTTAATCTCAGTCGGGCAGTTCACTAGAGAAGACTACAGTATGATCTTCTATGGTGGAAATTAGAAGATTTCAAAGAGATCAATGGCGGTTGCTCACGGAAAGAAGAGTGGTACTCTTTGTAAGACATTAGACATAAGTTGTTCAATTGCAATAGCAGTAAGGAATGAAAATCCAAATGTGTGGCATTAAAGGCTTGGCCACATGACTGAGAAGGGTATGAAAATTATATACTCGAATGGGAAGCTTCCAGGTCTTAAGTCAATCGATATAGAAGATTTCATACTTGGAAAACAGAAAATGGTCAGTTTTTAGACGAGCGGCAGCACCCCAAAGAAAGAAAGGCTGGAGTTTGTTCACTCTGACGTTTAGAGGCTAACAAATGTTTCATCTATAAGAGAGAAACACTAAGTCGTGAATTTTATCGATGGTCATTCTCGAAAGGTATGGGTTTATTTTCTAAGAAATAAATCTGAAGTGTTTGATGGTTTTAGGAGATGGAAATATATGGTTGAGAATGAGACACGTATGAAGATTAAAAAGCTCAGAACCGATAATAGTGGTGAATACGAGGACATCAGATTCAAAATGTTTTTCCATGAGCATGGGATCATGATGGAGAGAATCGTGCCAGATACGCCTCAACAATGGTATTGCCAAATGGATAAACAAAACGTTGACATAAAGAGCCAGTAGCATTCGTATACAGTCCGGTTTACGGAAGCAGTTTTGGGCAGAAACAGTCAACACAACGACTTACCTGGTTAAACGAGACTCATCAGTTCTCGTAGAACATAGAACATCCGAGGAGGTATGGAGTGGTAAGGATATAAAATTATCACATCTAAGTTTTTTTTTGTACAATTTATGTTCATATAAGTGATCAATGTGAGAAGAGGCTTGATACCAAATCGAAGAAATGTTCATGATCGACTATGGAGAAAATACGTTCGGTTATCATGTTTGAGATGAGGAAAACATGAAGATGATATGAAGCATAGACATGATCTTTAATGAAAGCGGTGATGTGCAATGAGATATATAAAATCGATGCAAATGACTGAAATCCGTACAGATCAGTACAAGAAATTTGACAATTTTATGCACAAAGAGAGTTTTTAGAAGTGTAATATTGACCATTGGTGCTATTTCAAAAGATGTAAGTCCAGTTATCACCGTTTCTATTTAAAAAAATGTAAGTCTAGTTTCAACAGTGGCGTAGATTCATATTTTGGAGGTGAAGTTGATCACCATAAAAACACTACCAGTTATATATACACTGTTGGAATTACAATTGTTCGTTGGATATCAAAGTTACAGAAAATTGGCAATTCTATCGACTAATAGAGGATGAGTATGTACCATGATCGAAGCCAGTAAAAAGATGATATGGCTTCAAGGTTTGTTAACCGAGTTGTGTTTCAAACAGAAGAAGAACTCTCTACATAGTGATAGTCATAGTGTAATTCAGTTAGCAAAGAAATTAACATTTCACTCGAGAACCAACCATATTAGTCTATATTATCATCTAATCAGATTTTTGTTAGAAGATGAGGTGCTAATACTAGAAAATATCCAAGGAAGCAAGAATCCAGGTGATATGTTGACAAAGATAGTAGCCATTGAAAAATATAAAGTTGTGTTCAAGTCGGAGATTGTTAGACTCATTAAAGAGAGTTGAAATTTTTTGAATTTGAAAATATAGTAATTTACTAAGTCATAATTTACTCATTAAGGACTGTATCGTTTCTTCTTCTTCTTCTTTATGTTAAAACTCCCTAGAAAAACCAAAAACGTCTTTTTATAAATGTATCGGAAAAATAGAGTCACATAATCCTTTCTAATAAAATCGATCTGCAGCAGGCCGGAGAGATAGGCACAATTTGCTGAACTCCGTTAATAATTTGTGTGTTTGATCTCATTTTTGGTTTATTTTATATTTGATCTTACTACTAGTTTATTGTATTTCACAACAACATATTGTTATTATTTTTCTTTCACTAATATGGTTACATGATTTTTTGTGTAAGATCACAATAATTTCCTCTTCAATTGTATCAATTTTTCTTTCGATTGACGGGTACGAACTGGGTGAGGAAGCTAAAGAACAAACCTCCAAATAGGAATTGCACCATGATCAGAATGATTAACCCCAGTTTTAACAGAATACCAAAAGCATTATTATCTTATTCTCCTTTTTCTATTTCAAAAATAAAAGTTTGGGAGACCAGAATAAAATATTGAAACAAGAAAGAGAAAGAAATAAGCACGAAAGAGAAGAATATACATAAAAAAATGATTAGTAAAAACTGTATAAGAACACGTTTTCCGTATCTTAAGGTAAAAGATAACCAAATAAAATGAAAGGTGAGAAATATGAGAAATCCAAATAATGGTATGCGTACATATAAAGTAAGTAATTTTATTACACGTTTTTATCTTTGTTAGTATGATTATTTAAAAAATTCATTAGAACAAATTATTTAAATCTAAGCGTATAATACTTGAAAACAAAAAAAAGAGAATATATTTTTAAAAAATAAATCAAGCTCGTATTCATAATTATCTCAAACTAAGAAACGAAAAGAACTACTTCGGCTAAATAAATAAAGAATAAGTTTTAAACCACCAACCTTAGCTTGTTAGAAACCTATGGGGATCAATTTATAACATTTAAATTTCAAACGTATGACTACATGATAGTAAATATCATGATGAAATTCATCCCTCAAATACGAATCCCTAGCGAGTCAGTTCCAAGATGATCTTACTTAGAAGCAAAATTATTGTCTATAAGCACAATATGTTCCATACACGTTATAGAAAGTAAGTAGTATTTTTTCTTCGATTACATCAATATTTTTTCTGATATCATTTATATCTAATCTTCAAGAATAACAAAGGGGATATGTACAACAAAACATAGAATTAAAATCCTTTGAGTGTTGTATCCCTTCCATCATCCTTCATTAAAGGCTAGGAGGGCTACTGGCATATCTATGCATAAATGTTATTACAAAACCAAAATTTTATTAAATAAATTTGAAGCGAAAATAAAGAAAATCGTAGCAAAAGAAAAGAAGGCATAAGCAAAATCAAAGCAAAAATAAATATAGACGAAGTAAAAATGAAGTTGAAACAAAAGCCAAAGTGAAGAACGTCGAAGCCAAGACAAAGTAGGTATAAGCAAAAATAAAGAAATTCAAAGCAATAATAAGCATCTTACAAAGCAGCAAGACTCAAAAGCGTCATTAGCGATGAAACTGAATCTTTTAAAAGCAATAATAAAGATTGAACAACATTCAAACATAGTGAGTGAAAGACAAATGATGTTTCGACGATAATCAAAGATGCAACAATTAGATCACATAATTTTCGACAAATATTAAACAAGTTTCAACCAACAACAAGATTGCTTTAGACAATACTGGGTTAGTCTTATTTGGTTTCCTCAATAAAAAGTACAAGGTCTATTCATAATAGTGTAATTAGTTCAGCCTGAAACAATCGGTTCACAAATCTTATCTAAACATGTGAATATTTAGTTAAGACCAAGTCAAAGATATAGCTCATTGCATATTTTAGTCGTTAGAAAAGTATCCTACATTATCTCTCATGCATCGGAGATATATTTATTATAAAACGATCTATATATAAAGGTCTAACTTCAATCCATAAAATAACATAGGGCTAGGCTAAAATGAGACCCGTTTTCTTTATAGTGAGACCCGGTTATAGTGAGACCCGGGTTGGTTATAGTGAGACCCCCATTAATTACAAAAATGCCATCCATATAAATAGCTAAAAATCAAATTTCCTTCTCTTTCTTCTCCCCCGAAACACTAACTCTCTCTACCTCCAAAAACCCATATTTTTTTCCGTCGATTTTTTTTGAAATCCAACTCCACGAAGCTGTTAAGGTATGGATTCTACACTTCATGGTGCTTTTTTTTTTCCATTTTCCACTGTTATTTCTAGTGATATTTAGTGTTTTGCATTCGGGTAGAAAAATTGGATTTTTATGTATTTGGTGTTGATTTGTTTGATTTTAAGGGCATGTAGGTTGTTAGTTAGGAGATTAGGACCGTTTAGGGTGTTGTGTTAGAGTTTTAGGGTTGATTTTGGATAGATCTGGGTAGAGGGGGCTGTATTTCTCGAACAGGCGTTTCCACGCATGTTCGTGCGTGGAAATACCAAATGTGGATTTTGCGAACTCTTTGCAATTTCGAAATCACAAAACCGACCAAAAACTTAATGCAGACAGTTTTAGCTCAAATTGTTAACAAACCCTTATACTTCTCTCTCGCTTACAAGTATTATGACTCACTTTCCAAAATCGACATAAATCTATTTACTAAAGTGTCCTTTCAAAACGAATTCAAATATTTTACACCCCTAATTGATAAGAAAAAATATATAAAGTTTGATTTCGTAAAATGTAGGAAACTACGTGGTTATATCCATAAATTATTTTCACTATATAAACACATATCATTTGCTCTTCATTAGATGCTTGCAAGTTATTTCTATTAGCTCCTATGGCTACCAAGACTCAGCTTCAAAACTAGAAAACGAACCGAAAATCGGAAGAAGACTTTGATCTTGAAGCTTTAAACTCAGTTACTACTCAGATTTACGTTAAGCCATCTAATTCAAAGCAGGGTTTAAACAGAGAAGTGGTTTTGCGACAGATTCGACAACACAAGCGTGTTAACAAGTTTAAATCGGCGGTTGGATGGTTTTTCGGGTATTCGGCGAAAACCAGAGAGAAGGTTAAACCTAATTGTGAGATTAAGTGGGTTGATGATGCGTTTGCTGCTCCTTAATTAAGGTTATGGTTATTGTTAGTGTTATTGTTGTTGTATTAGTTTGTGTTGTGCTGTATTGTTCATAGGGATATAGTAAGAGTTATTCGTTCTTGTTGGTTTTGTTAGGGTTCTCGTTGGTTTTGTTTTACATCTCGTGTTTTATCTTTGTAAATATTATAATGTATTAGATTATGATTCAAGAGAATAATGTTATTTAATTGTCACTATCAGTTATATAACATTATTTTTTGTTCCATTTAAGTTGCTCTCTCAAATTTATTATTACTATTTGTACGGGTTGCTAATGTTATTTTTATAAATGATAAGTATAGATGGCATACAATGGACGAAGCTATATTTTTTTTACGCTTTTTATTTTTTCTACCATCGTCATCTTTATCTACCACAACAATAAATCCTATACTCTTGCTCTCTATGTCAACTCATTCGATCAATTCCGCTTTGGTTAAGAATTTATCTGTCGTAAATATTTGACTATAATCCGCCATGTGACATGTTGTTTCGGCCGCTTCCTACACAAACACAAACATGTATTTACAAGTCAAATAATAAAGACAAACCTCATATTCAACCAAAAAGGCATGTAAAACCAAGACCAACCCAATATACAACCAAAAAGGCATGTAAAACCAAGACAAACCCAATATTCGCAATAAAATGCATAGATTTGGTAAAATCTTCGCATGAAAATGCCAAGATTTTGCCAAATCTTCGCAGAATCATGCGAGGATTTGGTAAAATCTTGGCATTTTCATGCCAAGATTTTGCCAAATCTAAGCAATTTCATGCCAAGATTTTACCAAATCCTCGCATGATTGTGCGAAGATTTGGCAAAATCTTGGCAATTTCATGCCAAGATTTGGCATCTTCCACGCGTGTTCTTGCGTGGAAGTGTACATTTGAAGGCACGAAAACGCAAATTTTTGTTCTGTGCATAAAAAAACTTGATTTTTACCTCAGCTACGCTCTCCATGTGATCAGTAAGCGGCTCCTCCTCCTCCGAAAGGAAATCATCAGCGTTGCAGCTCCAATTGTCATTATAGTCGCTTAAATCCATGCTCGGAGTAATTGGGTTTAACTTTTGATAATTAATGTTTATTAAATGTTGGGTGGGAGTTTGCAAAATTTAAAGTTTGTGTTTTTTTTTTGAATTTTGTAGAGAGAAGTGGGAGGAAAGAGAGGAGGAAAAGAAGAGAGAATGAGTTGGTGGAAAAATTATTGTTTTTATATGTGGGGGCAATTTGGTAATTTCATATTTGCATAAATTTTTTGGATATGGGGTCTCACTATAAAGAAACTAGGTCTCATTTTAGCCTAGCCCAATAACATATTCTTACTCTTCTCTTCACTCTTTAACTTATTTATATCACTTATTTTTACTATTAGTCTTGAGCACTCACATTATTTATAGTCATACGAGTCTCCTTTCTCGCCAAAACAAATGATCCAAATTTATCGACATCATGTAAAAGTTTAAAAAAATTAAAAACCAATTTTTTCCTGCATAAATTTAACATTCCGATTAATTGAAATATAACCACCCATCACATGAATAGAAATTGGTTATGGTCATCGAGTAAAAAATCTCATATCAGATACATTATTCCATCAATCACTTGCTGGTCCATCTGGCATTTTAGAAAAAATGCTAAGTTTGATGGCAAATCCATTACTAGTCTTGTCATTTATGATAAGATTCGTTATATTATTACTCAAATAAATATCATGAAAAACTTTAACATAAATCTTTGGTCTGGTTACTCGAACATGACTGAAAGTTGTGGGTGTTTTTTTAAAACCAGGCTCACTATTCAGATAAAGGTCATAAAATGGATAGTCACTTCTATAAATAGACTTCAGCTGAACTGCGATGATGATTGCTTCTTCTGGGGTGAAGCTAGTGGTGTTGGTATTATTAGAAACAATCACTTTGTTAACACTTATGGCTGAATCTATGACAAGCTTAACCTCCTAATTGTTAAGAGCTTAGCCTTATTAGATGGCTTAATTCTTTGCAATCAAAAGGGCTATAAATTTGTAGATATTGAATCAGATTCTAAAATATCAATAAATATGTTTGCCAAAAGTAACTCCATCTAGTTTCTAAATCAGTTATGTCTTGTTGCAAACAAAATTTGTTTACCCAAACATATCCCAGGAACTTTAAATCAAACCGCAGATTCGTTGGTTCGATGGACTTTAAAGACCAAAATGAAATCAAATTTAGATATGAATTCTATCACACACCATCTCCAAACCATTATCATACTCCGAAAATTTAGCCATAAAATACTTCAGCCTTACCAATCAATACGAAGCCTCTTGATTTGTTGTCCAATAACCTTTTATTATGAATTATTACTGCTTTCATTTTTTTTTTCTTTTATAAATTTCAGGTCCAAAGAACCGCTCATGAATACCTGTCATTAGAGGTGGAGGATAATCTCGTGACTTCAGATAGCCTATTCAATCAATAGATTTGAGGCTTTCAAACCTTCAACTACTGTTACTTGCTTCCTAAGCAAGTTTCTTTGTATTACCTAAACAATATCTTTATTTTTTTAGTATTCAATAAAGTTTGATTTTCTTTAAAAAGAGAAGCTTTTTCCAACATAACTATTATTTTTGTTATACAATCAGAAATTACTTAGGTTTTACACTAATGCGTAACATAAATATTATTGTAATTATATAAGCAAAATAATAATCCCATAACAATTTTTAATTTATATTTATAAATAATATGGTTAGTATTGCTATCATAGCAATATAACACTTATAAAACAAAGTTATATATATAAAAGAATTTTATACAGATAAAGGAATGAGAGAAAAAAAAAGAGTAAACTAGAGTTATTATCGCATCATAAGAGCGAACTCATCGAAGCAGAGTACACCATCACCATTGAGATCAAAAGCTCGAATCATACGCTTGCAGTCGTCAACAGACTTCAACTCGCCTAATCGACTCAGCATCATCTTCAAACTCGACGGCGTAATACAGTCGGTCCCTTGCACAACATACATGGCAAATGCTTCTTTCAGCTCGCTCTTCTTCTCCTCCTCCTCGTTGCATCCTTTCCCTTCCATCAGTTTCTCGAACTCCTCAAAATCCAAGTAGCCGTCTCCATCCAAATCGGCTAAATCAACTACCGATATCGCTTCCTCCGTGGTTAAAACACCTCCTAACAAACTCACGCAGCTTTGTAACTCCGATGCTGAGATTTTTCCATCGGAGTTCTCGTCCATGTAATCGAAGACAGCTCGAATCTCTTTGCTTTCGATGCTTCTACTGTTGGAACTTGAATGTCGGCTGATTTTCTTCTCGGGCTTTCTCTTTGGAGAGAGTTTTTGATAGAGTCTTGATAGTGATGAGGGATGCGAGATTTCAGGCATTATGATTTTATGAGTTGGATTGTCTTTCTTGGGAATTCAGGAAGCTAGCCTATCATTATATATAGCCGTATACATTTTCTTTATCAAATGGGAGAGTAAAAGCCGCGTTTGGAGAGACGTGGAAGCTTTTGACAGCTTTGACGGCCGGAAACAATCTAAGATGCTTCTCTTCTTTATTTTATTCGAGAGTATTTTAATTATCAAGTCCGCGATAACATTTTCATTTTTATGTTTTGAAAAAGTCAATAATTCCAACACCAAAGTTATTTATAAATAATTATAGCGTATAAATTACGACAACTATAGGACAATAAATTAGTCTTTACTACTAGCTATTAGTCTACTCGTTTGAAATATTTAGAACTACCTTAATACAATATCATTGAAATATAATTTTAAGAAAATATTAAAATTATATTTAGTTTTGTTTTATTAAAACGAACAAAACTATATTTATTTTTTATTTTTTTAAAATAAATAATTGTGGTTTAGTAACGAAATTACATGTATATGGTTGAAAGAAACAATTATTGTTTAGTTGCAGAATTAACTGTAATTTGATTATGAAAAAACAACTGTTGTTTAGTTGCGGAAATACGTGAAAATAATAGTGGAAAGAAAAAAAATAGTTATAGAAGTATTACTTTGGTTGCTAAATAAGTATGATTGTGTGGGAAAATAAAATACAAACTTGTTTTGTGAAAATTAAATGGTAATTAGGCGTGAAACAACTAACTTTTGTAGTTGCGAAAATATGTACATTTTTGTGGTTAACAAATTTTTTAAAAAATAGAGGTATGGAATTACGTACAATTGTGTTGCGAGAATAAGAAGAAAATAGTTGTACAAATAGGACTTTGGTTGCTAAATAAGTCTAAAACTTGTTTTGTGAAGATAAGTGTTAATTGAATGTGAACCAACTAACGATTTTGTAGTTACAAAAATATGTGCATTTTTGTGGTAAAAACATTAAAAACAATGGAGTTGCGAAATTAGGTGCAACTGAGTTGCGAAATTAGTCTTAAAAAACAAATGTTGTTCAATTGTGGAATTAAAGGTAATTTTGTTGTAAAAAAAATAAACATTGTTTAGCTGCAGACTGAGGAACAATTTTGTTGCAATTTTGGCCTTTAAAAAAATCTCCAAATATCTCACACTCATATATTTCATTTTGTTCTTCTTTCAAAAGTATAAATATACGTCTTCTTAGATTTTCAGGCTATGATTTGTTTAATATGAAGTTTATAGGGTTAAAAATAATAATGGTCGAAAGTTGGACGTGTTGTGTGTTTCAAATATATTGTTGGAAGAATTTATAGTGCATGTCATATATGATAAACTTTCAAACCCAAATAATTATCAGTAATTTATTTTCTAACGGAGGGTTATTCATAACTTATACATAAAAAAAAAAATAAGTCTATTTCCCTAAAATTATTTAATCAATAGGGATGGACTATGATTTTAGGCATGTAATAATTTCACTTATTATCACCCAATACACAATAGAAAACTTTGTATTATCATTTATTATCTAAAAATTCTAAATATCCATATAGATTTTTTGTTTAGGTTTATCGAATATTTTTTTAAAAAAATTCCTCACTAAGCTTTTTTCTTTATATTTTCCTTTTTAACTCTTTTTTTATTCTTGAGCACAACTAAAGTTTTTTAGTAAATTTTTAAATTTTGGTTTGATTATGCGACCGAATATATCACGTTTATCTTCTTCTTTTTTAATTTTGACCAATTTTAGTATTTAAAGTTATTTTGTTTATATATATACAAATGTTATCGATTTGTATATGATTTAAGTAAGGTTTTATATATGTTGTTGCGAGTTTAGGAAAAAAAGCTACAATCGTTAGACAACCTGCAGCCTTTTGTTTCACGAGAAACATATTTGTTTATGACTGCAAGTGTAGTTGTGAAAATCAATATTTTTTTTTAATTTGCGAAGATGGTTGTTTTATAAGTTGCAAAAAAATGGCTTGCATACTTGCGATAACCAATGCAACTTCACTTGTGAAAACTAGTTTGTTTATGAGATTATGTCTAGTTGCAAAAACTAGGAATTTCTTACTTGAAAAATTTATCTGTTTGTGAGGTCACGTTTATCTTTAAAAACTAGACATCTATTAATTACGATTTTTTTTAAATTAAGACTAACTTTTATTGTTGTATGGTTTTTTTGTAGGTGTTCAATGTCTTCAGACTTGTTAGTTATTTTTAAAAAGAATGATCAAGTTGAAGTTGGTTTACTTAATATTTTTGAAAATATTGTATGTATGGTTGATTTCGTATTAAGTAAGTGGGATCGATTGGTTACGAGATGTTACGAGATTTTAAGAACTTATTTTTATGTGATGATGATGACTTTAAATCTAAGATGGCATTGGTTGACCATATAAAAGGTCAAAATATTGATATGGATATTATTGATATTGTTGTGAATAAATTATTAGTTATGGGATAATGCTTAAAAAGTAGGTGATAATTTTATGAGTGAGGACACTAGCTATAGTGCGAATTTTTTTTCCCATATAAAATACAACTTTCAATTACTAATTAGGTTGAATGGTTTTAAGGTGTTGTGCAAGTCTTTGAAATAAGTGTTACTTGCTTGTGGCATGTTTTGTCACATTTTATTGTAGAGCGTGATTTTTTATATAAATACCTTCATACTACGAGACAAAAAAAAGTGTTTATTGTTCGATGAAAAAAATCACATGATGTTATATAATGGTCTTATGTGTCGATCAATAATCGAATGAATTTATAGTTATAAAAAAGTATATGGGTGATCATAATTGTGATCTTGGTTTTTGATAAAATAAAAAACATTTGCCATCCGACGTGATAGCGAAAAACATATGTGAAGGTGTTAGATCAAGAAATGATATTACTGCAAAAAAACATGCAATTTATTGTTAAATTCCATCATGGATTAAACATTTCATATAGTCTTTCATGGCTAGCTTTAGAGAAAGCTAGAAAGGAACTTTATGGAGATAGTTCTACTTATTTGAGCATGTTAAAAGGTTATTTTAAGGGATTAAAGAGTCTTGATATGAGAAGTAAATTTTTTCTCGAATATGAATGAGAAAACTGTTTCTTTAAAGGTTGTTTCCTAATTTATAAATCTTGTCTACAAGGTTTCTACTCTTGTCACTCTATGTTTTTTTATAGCAAAACAGTTTTAACCGGAAAATATAGAGAAGTTTTAGTTTCTTTTAGAGCCAAAGATAGTAACAATGGTAAGTGTTTTTCTATAGTTATATGTTATATTTGATGATTCCGGGTTCGGCTCACCATAATATCTTAGAGAGTTAATGTACGAGAGAAAGATGCTAGAGAAAGAAAAAATAAATAAATGATTAGATAAAATAATGATTGTTCATCCTCCTAGTGGAGTGACAAACTATGTTTTTAGTGACCAATGTGGGCATTTGACCTCTCTTCACCCGCATAACAAAGAATCGTTTATATAGATTATGATTAAGAAACAATTAGTATGATTAAATTCGAACCAAAATAACGACTTAAGCGCAACACATAAGTCTCTTATCAGTACCCCATATTCCCGGTGAGTTGGCCCGAGCAGGAATAACAAGAGCCTCATCGAATAGCCCAAAGATGACGATCCGAAAATATGAGAATGCACTGTGTTAGAGGGACACGAAATGATGCCGACGTGATTTTGCTTTTGCACCTCAAAGTGCATGAGGATATGGGTTATCAGATTATGTTTGCTCTATGAGACACAAGCATCAAAATGGCATTTATTTTCCTCCTTGAAAAACCGTGAAGTGTCAAAACTTTATGGGAGTAGGTCTATCAGTTTGCTTTAGAGTGTTGAGCATTATGACAATTTTGACATGATTGGTATAGGTGAGGCTCTCAACTCCATAATATAAAAAGACAACAAGTTGGAAGGATTGGTATAGGTCTTGCGGCTCTTGTAACGATTAGTATTGAGAAAAGGACAACAAGTTGGTAAACCTCTCCCTATAAATATAAAGAGCTCTCAACTCCATAATATAAAAAGAAACTTAATTTTCAGTTGTGGCATATTCAACTTCTGCCACCGCAAATCCATTACTGATATTTTTGCCTCCGCTCAGACCGGCTCACCCCGAAACCAACCGTTAATCTTGAAGTAGTACTATAATTTGTGCCTTGTTTTTACCTTTTTAATTCACTTCGAGCCTCAACCTTTATTAAAGGTATTTTTATTTTCTTTGCTCTTGGTTTTCATGAAAATACATTAACCTAGTAAAGAGATTTCAAGACCTTCAAGACATGAATAAGCCTCTCGAAATGGATCCCGCACAAGTAGATACCTCGAAAGTAGGTCCTTTAAAAGTAGAAACTCTGGAAGTTTAGGAGGGTAGCTCTGAGGCTTAGTTTTCATCCTCGTCCTCTTCACAGGCTATCACCTCGACCCCTCAAATAGTCTCCAGTCCTTTTGAAGTTAAAATTTCCAAACATGGTCCGACCATTATAAGAATTATTTCTAGGATTCAAACATCCCACAAGATCTTTTTGGTTAGTCACCGGACTTCCATATCAGCGCAACCACAATTCTCTTTTAATGTAGCACCGACCAAAAATGCAGTGGAGAGCGAATAACTTAAAGAATAGTTGATGTCATTGTATCCTTCTTAAAAAGTGAAAGGTATTTAAAAAGAAGGTGTTCAAAATTCGCTCAAAGACCATAGAGGTGGTTGAAGGGTCCAAACCATCAGCCCCGAAGTGGAGAAAGGTGCTTGGAAGCTTCGAGCTCAATTGGAAGCCCTCCTTAATCAGAACTACCGACTCTGGTTTTTTATATCTAGCATCCTCACTTTATCATACTCTGAAATATTTAGTATTAGTATCCATAC
Organism: Limnanthes douglasii subsp. nivea; assembly: GCA_036936605.1. NCBI lineage: Eukaryota > Viridiplantae > Streptophyta > Magnoliopsida > Brassicales > Limnanthaceae > Limnanthes > Limnanthes douglasii. Next base: position 52,057,610 of record JAUPFV010000002.1, read on the forward strand.
CCGGATGAACTCCAAGAAATATGAACTCAGTGGCATAATCCGGATAACGTTAACATAAGGCTCATAGTTAGAGGTGTAACCTCATTTCGGCCAAGTTAGATGAACTTGTATTTTTTCACAGATATGTTCTAGTGGGGCTTCCGGTTTCCTTTCTACCCTAGTCTTAGGAAATTCTTTAGCATGTTCGTTATGTGCCCTAGTCAGGCCAATCTGAATATGTGAAGGGTTGTGATATCATTTATAATCACATCGGGAGTGTCAAATATCTTATTTTTGATGGAGCAACGTATTTCCAAAGCAATATATTTATTAAAAAAAGTTACCCCAATTAATTCCTTTATGTTGGGAATGACCTAAAGGTCGTGGAATATCTGTTGGAGTCTGATGACAAATGGAAAATGAATTTTATCTTTGTTTAGCAAGTGTGGGAGAATAAGGTTTCATTCATCATGAGGAATCTGAGCCTACTTAGGAATTTGTGGTGATGCAATCGTAAGTTTCCTCATACTTTGGACCATCCCTCACCTCGAAAACTCTCCTCACTAGGAATCGACTTTGCACTGTTTCATTCTTCCTTAATTGTTTTTTTACTAAGTCTTCTCTCGTTTTTTCTATTATAGAGTGCACAAACTTGTTCAGCACATACGCTGAGCCAAGAAAATAAAATGTCACGAAGATAAGTGACTAAGATGAATCCAACTTGGAGAATGGATTTCGCAAGTGATTCATTATCGATAACCTTATCAGCTCAAAGTTTTGGGATATGGAGAACTCACTAAACCCCTAAGGTGACAATGTGGTTGAAGAGGTCGATGTTTCCAACCATTACCAGTCCAGTAAGCTCCATGATCGGGTCCTACCTCCCAGCAAACATGTTATTAAGAAAGAGAAGTTTGATGCCCTTCAAAATAAAACGAAAAAAATAGAGGGTTCGGAAGCTGCTGGCACTGCTATAATCAAAGTTGACAGTTAGAAGTCGACATATCCTGCCAAATGGGTCAATTTTGTTTTGCTAGAGGACTCTTCTGATGATAAGAACAAGAAAACATCAATTATGGATAAAGAAAAAAAAAGATATACCGAGTCTGTAACAAGTTGTGGTTCCCAAGGTTTTATTATGAAGTTTGAGCTAAAAGGGACAAAGCTAGTGGTATTAGCTGAACCTCAAGATCTCTCCAAGGTAATAGCTTGGTATGCAAATGTTTTGAGACTTGCTCTGATATTCACTCACCGATCTATCCCCGATTTCTTTGTTTGGAACATAGATCAAAATAATGAGGTAATCTTGTAACATTAGTTATTTTCAAGGTTTTTACATTTTCCTTTTCTCTAACCATTTTAGTTTGCTTACAGACTTGAAACAATATTTGGAATATGACGCAAAGATTTGTAAAGGAACATGAGGCCTAATGTTCCGACCTTTCTGGCCTGATGAAGAAATACATTAACTGCATGATTGATGACGATGAGGCTGAGATCTCGAGGCTGAGATCTCGAGGCATCATACAGAGAAAAAAATGCTAGAGTGCAAGAAGGTCAACTTATAAACCACGAGTTGCTGATAAAAAAAATTCTGATCTTTGGAAGGATGTGGAAGGCCTGAAGAAGAAGGTCGATAAACTAGAGAAGAAAACTAAAAATGTAAGAAAGATGCATGTTCATAATTTAAAGAACTTTATCACAATTTACTCGGAGGAGGAAAATAAGATCAATGAGGACATAGTCCTGAGTTTTCGTTAAGTTTCCTTGGAGTTCGGACTCAGGTCATTCTTATAACAGGTTTCCAAAGCGAATTACCAATGGAGTGTGTTTTTGGAGTTCGATCTAGTGTTTGAGGAGGAGTTCAAAGTAGATGAGGATATGGAGATCATACGCTGGCAATACCATTGTGTTATGGAAATCATAGCAAAACATTGTCGGTTCTAAGCTTTTTAATCTTTAGACCTGTCTCATTCTCAACATAGATTTCCATCTCCTCCAAACATCAAAAACTTTAGATTTATGCTTTAGAAAGTAAACTCATTGGAAGTAAACCATGTCACAAAGTAGTGATTCCCTCATATAGGTGAAACGTTAGTTGGCCTATAAACATCAAAGTGAACAAGCTCTAGGCTTTCTTTATTTATAATTCTGCCACTTGTTTGAAAACTGACCCTGTTCTGTTTTTCAAGTATGCAATCTTCACACATGTCTGTATTAATCGACTTTAGACCTGGAAATTTCCCATTCGAGTGCATAATTTGCATCTCCTTCTCACTCATGTGGCCAAGTATTTGGTGCCATATATTTGGATTTTTATTTCGTGTTGTAATTGCAATTGAACAATCCTCTGTTGTTTTGTAAAGAGTACCACTCTTTCTACCGAGAGCAACCTTCATTACACCTATTGGAATCTTCCAATTATCACCTTGGAAGATCATAGAGTAACTTTTGCTAGCAAATTAACTTACTGAGATTAAGTTCTTTCTCAAGGCGGGGATTTATCTAACATCTTTCAGCTCCTAAATAGACTCATTCAACTTAATCTTCACTACACCTTTACCAATAATATCACAAGGTTGATCATCACAAAGATCTACATTTCCAGGGTTTCTATGGGCATACCTCTCGAACAATTCTTTTTTCGAAGTAGCATGAAACGATGCTTTATAATCTAACACCTAAGACTCTTCATTGCTCTCCAATGGGCATATCAATACACATATCCTTCTGAATTGACATTTGCGTATGTCTTCGTCTTCTGGTTCTTTGGTTCTCTCTTGCACTGATTCCTATAGTCCCTGGTATTCCCACAGTTCCAACACTCGATGTTTTCCGACCCGTGGGAATTTTTGGGATTCATAGACTTGGACCTCCCCCGTCCCTACTTTGGTAGTTCGATTTGCCACTTTTATTCTCTCTGATTGATTTTATTCCTCTTGAAATTGTACGCAAAACTGATGAGGTTGATGATTCACCTTACTCTCTTCTTTGAATCTCTTTAGTGAGAACCATATCATAAACATCACCAAATTTCAACCTATTACTTCCTGACGAGCTACTCACGGCCGGGACAGTAGCATTCCATGTTTTTGGTAGAGAAGACAAGAGTATTAATGTTCGTATTTCTTCATCTAAATCAATTTTGATTGAACTCAACTCAGTTGTGATTGTATTGAGTTCATTAAGGTGTTGAGCTATAGATGTGTCGTTCGTCATTCATAAATTACATAAGTGCCTCATCAAGTGAACTTTGTTAGACGCCCATTTTATATATACTGGAGAAAGTCTTCATAAAACTCGTCGTGGTTGTTTTAAATATTAAAATTAACATAAACAGTTGTACGTATATATGTGTTGATGAGTATTGTTGGAAGAAATTATGGTGCTGGTGGTCTTTAGTAAACTTTGAACCGACTTGGTTATCGATGATTTAATTTTTATCGGGATAATTATCGACAATTTCTAAATAAATAAATGAATAAAACAAATTTTGAAAAACAAAAACAAAATAAAATTCAGCTATCATGTCCCGTTATTATTTTATTAGGCAGGATAATAGTATTGGTGTTTACCATCTAGTTAAAACACAATCAAATTTATATTCGCGGTACATAAATTGTATTTCAACTAATATCTTAAAACGTTTATTCTGAATTTTTGTTTTGGTTTTGATGGTTGTAATTAATTACAACATGTGGAAATGGTTTATTAACGTCTAACCTCAATTTGTCTACGTAATTATTAATTTATTTATATACCAAAAGGTTTAAAGTCACAAAATGTTTTCTTTATTATGTGTGCTTGCAAATTTGGTTAAGATGCAACCAAATTTATATTACATAATTTTATTTCAAATGATATTTTAAAACATTTATTTTAGAATTATGTTTTATTTTCATCGTCGTAATTAATTAAAAATTTTGAATTGGTTTATTAAAATTTAACTTGAATTGGTCAACGTGTATATATATATATATTTAGAGTCGCAAAATATTTTCTTTATATATATATATAGTATTGTTCATGATTTAATTTTTGTTTAATTCTCATTACATTATAGTTTTTTTCTAAAAAGAAACTATGATTTTTTGATTATTTTTTATACAATTTTAATATTTGAAAATACATTAAAAAGATATAATAATAATGATATTGATGATATATTGATTATTTAGTATTTTTTAATAATGACTTTAATTATTTGTTAGATTTTTTAGTCTTCTCAATAATATTTGGATCTTTTTATGATAATAATCTCTAATGACATGACTTATGTAATTTTCAAGACTCTCTCAAGTTGAATAGTGGGAATTTTAATATCAAAATTATAGTGAAGATTCGTCATTTTACACATTTAGTGAGGATGTCCTCTAGCTGATCCTCTCATCTTACAAAATGAAGTTCAATTGTCTCATCTTCAATTTTTTCTTTTATAAAGTGTTGATCCACTTCTAGATGTTTAGTTCTGTCATGCTGAACATGATCTTCCGAGATACTTATTGTTGTTTTATTTTCACACTTGAGTTGACTTGGAAGAGATTATGAAAATTCAACTTCAGCAATTATTTTCTTGTCCCACAAGAACTCTGTTACTCTTTTAGAATTTCCTTAGAATTATGCATCAACACTCGAAAGTGCCACCATTTTCTACTTTTTGCTTCTCCATGTCACTAAGTTTCCCTCAGCTAGCGTAATTAACCTGATGTAGACCTGCGATCATTTGGGTTACCAACTCAATCTGCATCAGTGTATGCTGTAATATTTAGATGTCCATTTCTTTTTAACATAGTTACATTCTCCGACGTATCTTCTAAATACAGTATTATCCTCGTGACTGCTTCCATATGATCCAACTGTGGTTGGTGCATAAACTGACTTACAACCCCAACTCCATAGGTTATGTTTTGTCGAGTATGTGACAAGTAAATTAATTTTCCAAGTACTTGTTGATATCTTTCTTTTTCCAACCGGGTCATCATCTTTAACCATTTTGTGCTCATGATTAACTTGCATTGAAGTCTCGATTGGTTTACAATCAACCATTCATATTCGTGCAAGTCAATCAAGAATATACTTCCTCGAAGATATAAAGATCCATTTGCTAGAATGTAAAAGATCGTTTTCTGAGAAGTATTTTAACCATCCTAGATCTTTCATCTCAAATTCTGCGAATAAGTTCTTATTTAACCTTGCAATTTCTTCAGTGTCGTTTTCAGTGATGATCATATCATCTACATAGATTGTTAAGCAAGTGATCATGTTATCTCTTTTTTCAGAACCAAAGTATGATTAGAGTTACTATGCTTGTACTCGTACTGCTTCATTACCAAAGTAAATCTTCCAAACCATGCTCGTGAGGACTATTTGAGCCCATACAACGCTTTTTGAAGCCGACATACTTCATCTTTTTTAACCCCATCTAGAATCTCGGTGAAGCTTCCATATATACTTCTTCTTTCAAGTCTCCATGAAGGAATGCATTTTTATATCGAATTGGTGAATTGACCAATTTTTGTTTGCTGTAACTAAGTATAAAACTCAAATTATATCTATTTTTGCCACTAGAATGGTTTTTTTAGAATAATCAAATCTGTAAGTTTGTGTGTATTCTTTTGCCACAAGTCGAGCCTTGTATCACAATGTGGTTTCATCCTCTTTGTATTTGATAGTGAAAACCCATTTACATCCGACTGGTTTTTTCCTTGCTGGAAGTTTGCATTTCTCCCAACTAACATTCTTTGCAAGGCATCCATTTTGACATTCATGGACAAACTCCACCCTTTCTTTTATCTTGTTTCATGGACTATTTTTGGAATTTCATGGGTGTAGAGAATTGTAGTAAATAAATTGGACTCTTTTGACATGATCCCTCTAACCAAGTTTCCCATAAGATATCTGCTAGCTCGAAAACATATATGGGTGAGTAACGTGTAGGTGGAACTCCACGATTAATATACTTTATTTGAGAACTTCTAAACTAATGTTAAAATTTACATAATCATCAATTACAGGGGAAGCAATTAGACTGAATGGTTCACTTACCTCTTGTAGGACATCATTTGAAGGTTGATCATTGGTAGGTATGAAGTCATTGATATGTTCTAGATTGATGGGTGGCTCCGTGAATATAATATGTGGAAGGACTGGGGAACTTAACCAACCTAGTGAGTCACTTGTGTTCTCCTTATTAACACGATGTCGGATAAGATAGTAGAAATCTAACTTAAGAAAATTGAAATCTATGGTGACACACATCCTATGATTGACTAGATTATAACACCGATACCCTTTTTGATGAAGTGCATATCCCAAAAAATGAATTTTATAGAACAAAGATGAAGTTTAGATCTATCACCTTCTATGCTGACACGATGTCGAGTTTTATGGCTAATATTTTTATTGGTAAATGGTTAACTAGATAGGCTGATGTGACAATGGCTTTGAGGCAAAAGTATTTGGGAACATTAGACTCAGTTATCATAGATCTAGTCTTCTCAAGAAGAGTCCATTTTTTTTGTTCTGCAACTCTATTTTGTTGGGGTATATTTGGGGAAAATATTTGATGAATAAAGTTTTTTTTTGGAAAAGATGTTCTTATATAATGGTTAACATATTCCCTCCATTATCGGACCGTAGAATTTTGATTTTCTTGTTGAATTGGGTTTGGATCATTTGAAAAAACTGAATATATTTTTCATACACTTTATATTTATGTTTTACAAAGCATACCCAAGTCATTCAAGAAAAGTCATCAACAAATAACACAAAAAATTGTAAATCATTCTTATTAGAGTATGGTGCATGCCCCCTACACATCCGAGTGTACCAAAGAAAACATAGACTCAACCCGAGTATTACTTGGGCTAAAATATGTTCGATGACTTTTTACCAATAAAAAAGTTTCATGTGAAAATTAGCATCATTATTCTAAAAAGGCGCACAAACTAAAATACGAAGATAACTAGATGAAGGATGACCTAAGTGCATGTTCCACAATCAAATTTTCTATTAGGTTTTTCCCTGATGAACCACTTCATCAGCATAGTAGAGACGTCCACTCACCGTAGCACGCCTAATGATTTTCTTTATATGAATATCATGCCAAACAAAACTTATGATATATCAGTACTACACAAAAGCATTTTGTGAATTTCATCCGAAGAGAAATAAGAATAGATCATTCTCTTTTGATACTCGATCAATAATATATGATGGAGCATGGGTCATTGTATCTGTAGCCCCACAATCTAAAATTTATATTGTTGTTTTACCTTCATGGCTTAGTCCTTCAAAGCCTTGTTGTCCATTATTAGCACCTTTGTTTTTTGTCCCGTGACTGCTGCCACTGCTTGAGTGAACTTCTGAAATGTTATTAACAACATGTGCCCTGCGATTTTTATGGTTGTCTGCCCACTATTATGGGTACGCTACCAAATCAAAGAAATTCATATTGGTATTGCGCATTTTATAATGTGGACACTTCTAAAATATTATTAACAACATGTGCCCTGTCATTTTTCCACTGACTTCTTGTAGACTCTCAATTACTACTCCATTCATTTCCTCCTGACTCTGGTTGGTTTTTAAAGACTATTGATTTTGATGTTACTCCCATTTTGATTTCTCCTCATGATGGAATAACCTCATTGTTGGTTGTTGCTTTAAAATTTGTAGTCTGACTATCTCTATTCTCACATTGCATAAATCGGTTCAACTGAGGGAAGAGGATCTTATTTTAAGACACCTCTCTAAACTACTTCATATTTGTCATCAAGGGTTGTAAAAAACTCGTAAAGTCTTTGTTCATCCAAAACTTGTTGTATATGGCTATATCCTTAAGATATTTCATGGGATTTGGTGATCTCTTATCAACGCTCATCCAAATATTTTATAAAGTATTCTACAAATTTTCAAGAGTATCACTTCCTTGATGTATTGTACTCGTCCTTCCGTGCTGTTCATATATCTGGAATGAGTCTCTGGCGCTACCATATGTTACAACTAATCCACTCTACAGGGTTCTAAGCATCACATACTATGCAACATGATTAATTAAATATGGTTCATTGTTTTGAACGATCCAAGTAAACACAATTTGGTCAGATTGCTCACATCTTACATATGTTAGATCTGTTGCCTCTGGTGTTGTACAAGTGAGATGTTGCGCCTTCCCTTTTCCTCCAATTTCTTTTTTCATAAGACATATCTACAGAGGATAATATAAGATATAAGAAGGAATATAAAGTAAAAATAGATAGAAAAAATACATAAATTTGTTGAAAATATAACGAAAAGAAAAAAAATATATTAATTAGATTGTTTTAATGTTTGATTTTTTAAATACAAATTGTGAAAAAAAATAGTCATATTCAACAAAATAAATCTTCGTTGTCCAAAATAATCAATCTTAATTTTATTTAAAAATAATAATAAAAAAGTTGATTTACTTGATAAAAAAATGACAAAATTTAAGATTATAAAGAAAAAAATAAAAAATACACGTAGACAATAAGAATAACGTAATTCATTTGATGTTGTTTGTCTTTTTCGAATTTGGTGTATGTGGCTTGGAAGATATGTGTTTGCTAAATTGAAGGTTCCCTAATTTGAATTTGAAAAATATACAATATAGTGCTAAATTCGAGATGAACAATGCTCTCATACCATGTTAAAAGAAATTTTGGAGGAGAATTTTTTTTTCGTTGATTATTTTTGTATACAAGGCTAATCTTTTATGGTACATTAAAAGTAAATAATAGTAACAACATTGATGATATGTTGACTATGGTATTCTTCAACAATTATATATATATATATATATATATAACCTTATCAAATAATATAATAAAAAATAATTTAACCTTATTAAATAATAATATATAATATTTTTATAGGTGAAATATTTTGGCATATTATCCTACTATATCTATGTCCAATCGAACATGCCATTTTTTTATCGCATTTCTAGTATGATTGAGTAATTTTAAATTAATGTAAATATCAATCACATGATAATGTTGTGCCGTATTGAAATTTTAAATAAAATATATAATTTAAATTTATAGTTATAAAAAAATTGAAAGCAATTTTAATATAATAATCTTTATTTATATGTTGTTTTCAATATTAAAATAAATATATATATAAAGTTTTGATATTTCCTGTAACAGTTGTTTGTAAAAAACCAATTTTGCGTCAATAATTTTTTAATTAATTTAAAATTTAATTACGCACCGACTCATAATATACAAAATCTAATTCCGTATATGGTATGAAAGACCTATGAGTCTAGTTTCAAATGAAAGAAAACTCATTTTTTTAAAAAATAAAAAATTAGACGAAGTTATCGTATTTCTTGTAATAGTCGTCAAAAATATATTGCATTAAAGAATTTTAGATCAAACTAAACAATAATTATGTATCTATTTAAAGCGTTAAATATATGGTTACGAAGATCTATGAGTCTAGTTTTAACAAAAATCGTATTAAAATAAAATGTATATACAAAGTTATGGTATTTCTCTAACAATCGTCGAAATTGTAAAATACTCTCTTGTATCAAGAATTTATAGATCAAATTAAAATATAAATATGTACTCATTTACAATGCTTAAATTTTAATTTCATATATGGTCATGAAGAACTATAATTTTGGTTAACTTTATTAAATAATAATATATAATATTTTTATGGGTGAATTGTTTTGGCATATTATCCTACCATATCTATGTTCAACCGAACGTACCATTTTTTTATCGAATTTCTGGTATGATTGAGTAATTTTGAATTAATGTAAATATCAATCACGTGATAATGTTGTAGAAATTTTAAATAAAATATATAATTTAAATTTATAGTTATTAAAAAATTGAAAGCAATTTAAATATAGTAATCTTTCTTTCTATGTTGTTTTTAATATTAAAATGAATCTATATATATAAAGTTTTGATATTACTCGTAACAGTCGTTTGTAGAAACCAATTTTGCATCAACATTTTTTTATTAATTTAATTAAGCACCGACTCATAATGTATAAAATATAATTCCGCATATGGTATGAAGATCTATGAGTCTAGTTTCAAATAAAAAAAATATCATTTTAAAATAAAAATAAAAATTAGATGAAGTTATCGTATTTCTCGTAATAGTCGTCAAAAATATATATTACACCAAAGCATTTTAGATCAAATTAAAAAATAATTATGTACTGATTTAAAGCGTTAAAATTTTAGTTTCATATATGGTTACAAAGATCTATGAGTCTAGTTTTAACAAAAATCGTATTAATATAAAATTTATACACAAAAAAGTTATGGTATTTCTCTAACAATCGTCGAAATTATAAAAAACTCTATTGTATCAAGATATTATAGACCAAATTAAAATATAGATATGTACTCATTTACAATGCTTAAATTTTAATTTCATATACGGTTATGAAGAACTATAATTTTGGCTTCTAATATAAAAAATCATATTATAATAAAATTATTAGACAAAGCTATTAAACAAAGTTATTGTATTTTTTGTAACATATCAAAACTATAAAAAACTGGTTTTGTATCAACAAAATTTTGATCAAATTCAACGATGATTATACACTTATTTGAAAATTTAAAATTCAATATATATATATATATATATATATATATATATATATTGTGAAGATGTATAAATCTAGTTTCTAAGAATAAAAAATATCATATTAAAATAAAATTTTAGATAAATTTATGACATTTCCCATAATAGTTATTGAAATTGTCAAAAAAAATTGTATCAACAATTTTTAGATCATATTAAAATGTACATTTGTACTACTAAAATTCTAAAAAAACAATTAACATACTTATTATAGTCTTATGTATTTTGATATATTTGACATTTCTTATTTGGTTAACTATATTTAAAAACTATTAAAATGTACATTTGTACTACTAAAATTCTAAAAAAACAATTAACATACTTATTATAGTCTTATGTATTTTGATATATTTGACATTTCTTATTTATTTATCTTGAATTTGTTTAAGATTTTCTTTTTTAATTCTGCTATAATTTTATTTTACACTAATAATTCGTACCCAACCGAATATTTTGCAATATTGAAAAATGTATACCAAAATTTTGATAAAATAATAATATTCAATTTTGCAATACCCAAATAATCAATAACGAAAAGGATTGAAATGATTTAGTAGGACACCAATATTGAAATTCCCTAAATACTATTGTAAAAAATTGGTTTCATTTTAATCGTAATTGGTTTTGAAAAAAATAATAATTATTTAAATTTCTATGAACTGTTTTTCTTAATCTAAAAGATTATAAATATTATATATTTGATCCGTGAGACATTTATATTCCGATTAGAATTTGAAGGTATATTATTATTTGCAATATACCAATACTATTGAATGTGTGGTAATTATAATAATATTGCTTTTATTTGCAATATACCAGGCTCTCTATGAATAATTGGTTGTTTGAAATTATAGTCTTCGTATAGATAAGAGCATTCGAGGAAGAAACGTGGAAAATGAGAGGAAGAAAAACATATTGAAGTGGGAAAGTAGTGAGTCGGTTGCAAAAGGTCAAATAAAACAAAAATAAGTTCAACGGTTAACCGTCCTAGTGGTCACATGGGATGGGAACATATGGCAGACTTGAATATTTAAAGGAGTTTGGTGTTTGTTTGGACACTTCCTCCTACGGTACTGGAGGAAATCAATAGCCTGCAGGTCAAAATTCTAAAATTGGTCCATGGACCAGCAATATTTAGGTGTTAGTACCGATGGCTTCATAGGATTGGATTCTTTTAGGGTCAATCATGGGTAATCTTTTTATTTATTATTTGGTGTTAAACGATTTTTTTTTGTTTTTGGACTTGATCCATAATTATGATCCATTCATTTAGTTTGTTAATCCAAAGTCCGTCTATAAAAATTTTGGAAAACGGTATTTGTGAGGATAGGTTTTTTATCTCATTAAAAATAGCAATTTAATTATTTTTTTATTTTTTATTTTACACTTATTACTCAACCATCAGATTATTTAAATATCCTCTAAATAAATTTAAACCATATCAGATTGGCGACCAAAGCGGGAGTATAAAGTAAAGTATCCGGATAACAAAATCCAAACCTAACGTATAAAGTTTATCTTCGAAGTACTTTGGAACATGGATCATGATATGCCGATAGAACCATCCCATTTTCTGAAAATAAAAATGTTATAGTTGAAGAAGAGCATGAACACACATCTCGCGTGAATAACAACACTGAAGAAAGGTTTCTCATCCAAGAGGAGTGAGATCAATTATGAGGAAAAATTGAAGCATTGAGAGCCCATAGATATGGTGGGAACAAAATCTGATGAGCCAAATAATAATCCTTAACATAATCTGAAGCAAGGCAAGAATGACCAATCCCCTGAAGTCCACCAAGAATCTAAAAAAGAGCATCTACCAAAAAATTATTCCAGCACTTTAGAGTGCTGATGACTCTACAATGGAATAAAAAATCTCATCATATATATCAAACAGTGGTCATTGTTGTAAGAATAAGAAAGGAAAACTTCAACCTAAAAAACATCAGAAAAAACCCCATAAGACGAGTAAGCATGATTCTTCGAGAAAAATAACAAGTCGAAAGGGCAAAGAAAAAAAACGAATATCAACGAAAGATAAATGGTCAATTGACCATAGCATAGATCGCTTGCTGAGTGATCAATTCGTTGTGCAATCTGAACCTAAGATTTTTTCCACTTCTAATGAGGATCACATGTTCAAACAAAGATATAATTGGACGCAATCGTCTTTGTCTTTGAAAATCCTCTCTGGATATCTACCTAGGCGTTCTGAAATTTTGAAAATAGAAAAATATGATGGGAGCCAAGACCCTGATAACCATCTTGAGCAGTTCAAGAATTTCATGATGAGTTTTGATGATGATAGCTGTTGTGCATAGTTTTTTCTCAAAATTTCAAGGATAGCGCCTTGAAGTGGTATAATAGATTACTGCAGGAGTCGATCACGATGACATGTTTTAGATAGTATTCCGAAGGAAATTTGTGAGAAGTAAAGAACTTAAAGAGACCGAGGATACTATAATCCATTGTTGGCAACACCCTAATGAATCTTTGAAAGATTATACCCAACGGTTTGTGAATACCAAAGATGAATTAGCATACTGATTCGAACATGTGGCTATAGCTATAATCGGATATCGAATATGTGGTTATAGCTGCACTCAGACATCGAACATGTGGCTATACATGCACTCAAACAAGGGTTGTTAGCTGATGAGTTGGAGAGGCTTATTTAATCAAGTTGGATATAAAATCAATGTGAAGGAAACTAAAAGATTGAGATAACCTCATCAATATATACCTGCGCCTTCAACCCATCTTCCACAAGCTAGTAGCCAGTCGTAAGCTGTGGTTAGCAATCGTCTACGGGACTCCAGACAGGGTTCTCATTGGCCTATACCGAGCTAGTCTAATCAAGGGAAGCAATCTAGGTCAAGGGGGAATCAGTGGGTTCCGCCTAGTTATTTTGTAGAACTCGTTAAAAATGTTATGATCATTTATGACATGTCAAATAATTTTGTGCAATTCCGAAGTCCCCCACCCATCCAGACTCCTAGGGAAAATTAAAACACACGATTCCGTAAGTATCACAATGATGTGGGACACGATGCTAACAAATATTTTTCTCTCAAGCAGGAAATACAAATATTAATTGAAAATGGAAATCTAACAACCTTTGTTAAATCACATATGGATAACAGACAAGTGGGCAACATATCACAACCAAGCACAAATGGGGTGCATGCAACTTTACCTGTTGTTTGAAGAAAATCCATAAAATCTCATAATAGGAAAGTACGATGGGTATTGATAAATATAATGTGGATTCAGAGTACTTGGATCCTGATCCGGATTGGGGTCGAGTGAATGTGGTATCTGAAAAAAGTGGAAGGGTCTCCAAGCTGTGTTAATTCTTCGAATCTTTAACAATTTTTGGAAGAGATACAACGAAATCACCTTTAAGTTGTTCTAGGAAAAGGCATGTGGTTAGCTTGACCACGCTATTAGAAGGGAAAGTATTTTCACATTTGTATCAAATCCTGCCTCTTCATAGTTTTCGATGGAGATGATATGAAGAATGTTGTTGGACCACATGAAGATGTTGTGATCGAACATATCCATAGTGAGGTTTACAAAAAACTTTGTTGATGTTATTGGGGAGTTCAAATATGAAGTAATTCTCTGCATAAAACCATTTTAAAAATGGTGAAATTCTTGTTTGTGGTGGTATATTGCCTGATCCCATATAATGCTATTTTTTATAGATATTGGCTATAAATGATGCATGATGTTGCATCAACGATTCATCAATGCTTGAAATACACCGTTAGAGGCCAAGTGGGGGTGGTTCGGAGCAGTCAAAAGTAAAGATGACAATGGGCCGATATGGGTGTGGGTATTGCTAAATCTGATATCCATCATGTCTATCTTTTCCCAAACTCATACCCTACCCATACCTGTCGGATAACAATATTTGTTTCCAACATCGGAACCCACCGGGTTCGGGTACCCATCCGCGAGTACCCGTTGAAGCTATTCTAAAAAAAACTACATGCATGTAGTAATTTTCAGTGGGTATTTAGTTAGCAAATAATATATGGTATCTAGTGATAGTTAGTAATAATTAATATATGGTTTTGATATATGTTAGTAAAAAAAATTATTTTTTTTAAAAAAATAATATTATCAGACCAAAAAATGAAAAAGATTTTAAAAACAGAAATAGAAAAATCAAATTTAATGTTTAGATATAGAATGATATTTTAAAAAATATACCGTATTGAGTGATAATTAGCAAATATTTAGTTATGTTTTTAATAACTAATATATGGTTTTGATAGATTTTATTAATTCTTTTTTAATTTAATTAATAATAATAATATTTGATCGATACCGATTCTATGAAATTAAAAAAAAGGGTGGGGGATGGTTTCGCTCTAAGAAACGGTTACCGGGTTTTCAAGAAAGCCCATGAAGTAGCGAAACCCTAGTCTTATCGTCTTCCTCTTCTCGAGGATTTCTATCGCCCACTCATTCAGATCTCTCTCTCTTGTTTCCTCTCTCCTGAAGCCGATTCTTTAAGCCTTCATTATTAAATTACAACCCAAAACAAATCTTTAGAAGCTGGTTCGTTGATTTACGATCTGAAATCACCAAGATTTGGATCTAAGTTGCTGGTTTGTTAAAAGCGTGGATCCCAACTTCTGAAGCAACTTCTGAAGCAATTTCTGGATCCTTAAGCGCGGTTTCTTGCTGAAAAGCAAGTTCTCGATCCGAAATCACTCAAGATTTGGATCTGAGGGAAGATGAGCAAGAATATGGCTCAAGAAGACTTTCCCCTCCTGAAAGGCGCTGCTATTCCGACAATGATAACGAATCCGACATTCGAAGCTGAAGGAAAGAAGTCATTTGCTGAAGTTCTTGGAGAAAGAAGCAAGGAGTTCATCCACGAAGGAGTCGTGCATGAAGAACATGAGGACTACAAGTCGATTCATTTTCGACATTCAGATAAGTCTTCTCTAACTAGTATCTCTAAGCATACTCTAATCGTGAAGTTCTCGTTTGGGAGTCCAACTCTCAGCGAGTTCAAAGCGTTCATTGCTGCATTTAGGTTTGTAGGATCTTACAGCATATCTAGATGGGATTTTAGGCACTTTTTCATAGAATTTGCTCAACTAGAAGATGTAAAAACATTATGGACCAAGCCTGTTAGATCAATAGGAAGTCTGTCCTTTAGAATTCTTAAGTGGTCTCCTGACTTTCACCCTAAAAAGGAGTCGCCTGTGACTCCACTTTGGATTTCTCTACCTAAATTACCTGAAATACTATATAATTCTGATTCTGTTAATCAAATTGCTAAATCAATAGGTCTGCCTTTAGCTCTATGGATCCCTAGGAATAATATTGCTATGTATAACTACTGTAAAGCTTGGGTTATGGTTGATGTGTCTAAGCCTCTTCCTCAAAGCATTTGGATATGCTTTGGGGAAGAGGATGGTTTTTGGCAAGATATTGTTTATTTGAAAAAATCTTTTTACTGTAAATCTTGTAAGCATATAGGACATAAAGAAAGTCAGTGTAAAAAAGATGAAATAGAACAAAATGTGAACAAAAACAGAAGTAATAAAGATAACATTAAAAATATATCTAATCCACCCTTAAAAGAAGTCTGGATACCTAAAGTTACAGGAACTGACAATGATAAACATACTGAAATTGAGGGTATAAATATTGAGGAAACTACTAAGAATTCCTAAATTAAACAAACAGATAATGAGGATAAGATCTTAACAGAAGATAAAATGGATAAAAGTGGAATAGAAAATAATCAATCTGAAAGGCAACAATTAAAAGAAACAGAAGTAAATATTGTAGCATAAGTAAATGTTAAGGAGTCAGTTGAAATAGCTAATAATAATACATCCAATATGAATACAACACAGAATCATGATATAGAACAAATAAATATTGAACTAAGTCAGTGTAACCATCAAATTGGTCTTAATGTAACAGAGATAGATAGTGGGTCTTTAAAAAAAATTAAAGGAAAGTACAAATAAGGATATATCTAGTGTGTCTTTAGAGTTTCAGAAGAATAATGTTAAAAATTTTAATCAATTAGAAGACTCTGTAGAAATCAACAAGGAAGATATAATTAATGAACTTGAAAATATAAAATTAAGTAATCCTAATTCACCTAAGCAAAGGAAAACTATAAAATAGACATTTAATGTTAATGTGAGAAGATCTGCAAGAAATAAAGTAATATCTAGAACAAAAAACTTTAAAAGGTCTATAGGATCCACTTATAAAACTTTCAAATGACTGTATTACTTAATTGGAACGTAAGGGGAATTGGTAATTGTAAAACAATAAGAAGAATAAAGAACATGATTAAAAAATTTGTTGTTGATATCATAGCTCTTCAAGAGCCTATGATATCAGCAGAGAATATAGCTTCAATCTGTCTAAAACTGGGTTTTTTCTAATTTCATGGTTGAATCAATTCATCCTTTGAATGAATTAAATGCAATAACGTTATTAGAATCATTAAATCTAGGTTATTTCAGATTCTTTGATGATGATTAACTCTTTTGGCAAGTGGAAGCTTGACCAGCATGTTTTGGTTTTACAGGTTAAGGAACAATATACAGCTCTGGTTGCAGAAAAAGAACATGGAAAAGACTTGCTTAAGGAAAGAAAAGAAGAGAAGGCATGGAATGAAGCATGGAAGAGATGGACATTATCAGCTAGGATATGGAAGGCATGGGAAGAGTCGTTGGAGAAGAGAAGGTTGCAAGAGGAGAAAAGGAAGAATATGTAAAAATAGAACATGTAAACTGAAGTTAATAACTCAATTCACATTTGTAAAGCTTCTTTAAATATCAATAAAAATAATTTCTTGAGGAAAAAAAAATCGATACCGATTCTATAGTCTTGTAGATAAAAAATGTTTTAAAAAAATTGAAAAGTCAAATTTAATTTTTAAATGCATAATAATATTTTTCATAATATATTGCAGATATTAACCAATAATATATGCTTTTGGTATTACAGAATACATATACACATATTAATAACTTTATTTTATAGTTTGTTAAATAATATTAAATAATATATAATTTTATATAATGTTAATGTAGCGGGTCCCCGTCGGGTATTATCCGGTGGATTGGGTACCAGTTGGAAATGTTTTAAACCCATAACCCATCCCAAACCTAGTGGGTAGTAAATTTTCAAACCCACAACCCATCCATGAGAAATTTTTAAATCTCATAACCCATCCTATCGGTTCGGCTGGGCTGGGTACCCGCAGATTTGAAAACAATTATCAACCGCAGTCAAAATATGGTTAGAGAATGCTATGTCACTGCTCTTGCTTCAAAGTCTCTCGAAAACGTAACAACTAAAAATGAATAACAGTTAATAGATTTCTCTTTGAATCACACAAGAGAGACTCATAGTGCGGTTATTCATATTGAAGAGGTTGAATTTACATGTGTTGGAAAAGTGTCAGAATTGGAACTAAATTGTCATCAGAATTGAAAAAAGCGTTGTTGTCTTTCTTATACAAGAATTTACATGTGTTTGCTTGGTGTAATAAAGATGTGACAGACATACCAGCTACCATCATCTGCCACAAGTTAGTTGTGTATTCTGATGCGGGCCCAGTAATACAAAGAATACATGCTCTTTCTAAAGAGAAATTTGAAGTTATTGTTAGAAAATATAGACAGACTAACAAATGTGGGACATATTTGGGAATATCAGTACCAATTATGGATAGTGAATCTGGTACTCGAAAATAATAATAGTAAATGACGAATGTGAATTGATTTCACATGCCTCAACATGGCTTGTCGCAAGGATCTTTTCCATGTTCCTCGGATAGATCAACTGGTGTATTCCACTTCTGGAAATAATTTGTTGTCTTTTATGGATGCCTTTGCTAGGTATAATCAGATATAAATGGATCCAAAGGACTAGGATCACACTATATTTATCACTGATATGGGGGCTGCATTGTTATAAATTAATGCCTTTCAGTGTAAAAAAATATTGGGGCTACTTACCAACACTTAGTAAAAAAACATTTGCCAGTCAGATTGGGAGAACTTTAGAAGTTTATATCAGTGATGTGATGGTAAAGAGTTTAACAGAGGAGGATCATTTGATTGATCTCAAAGAAACTTTCTCCAACTTGGAAGCCATCAATTTAAAGTTATATCTAGAAAAGTGGACCTTTGGCATGTGATCCATAAAATTTTTAGGATATGTTATTGATAAGAAAGGGATTCATGTTGACCAAACACAACTAGATGAATTTCTAACTATAGACCCTCTTAGGTCCACGAAAGAGATTCAAGTATTAACTGGAAGATTGACAGCTTTAAACAGGTTCATATCAAGGTCATGAGATAAACGTGGACAATTCTTCCGAGTGTTGAGGAATTCCAATGATTTTAATTGGTCACAAAATTATGATAGGTCGTTCCTCAAAATCAAGAAACATTTATCTTAACCCAAAACTTTATTTAAACCATTAAAAGGAGAAAGACTCTATGTATACTTGGCAGTATCCGATCACGTAGTGAGTGCGGTGTTAGTTTGGAAAGTTGACAATTACCTCGCAGGGTTTATTATATTCGTAAGAGTTTGTTGGATGCTGAGAAAATATATATGAAACTAGAAAAGTTAATCTTAGATGACCAAGTGGTCTG
The DNA here is from genome assembly GCA_036936605.1 of Limnanthes douglasii subsp. nivea. Lineage (NCBI taxonomy): Eukaryota > Viridiplantae > Streptophyta > Magnoliopsida > Brassicales > Limnanthaceae > Limnanthes > Limnanthes douglasii. The sequence continues at coordinate 52,076,899 of JAUPFV010000002.1, forward strand.
TGGAATCAGGGGATTATGATACAATTGTGCTCCTCGAATAACAATCAATGCACACTATATGGTTGATTTCTTGGTTGAGTTCCATTCGTGGCGATCCAGCAAATAATCTTCTATCAATAAACCTAGGAAAGAATAGTTAATCCAAACAGATAGAAGATCTAGTACGATAGATTGTGGAGAATAAATCTGCCTACTCTCCCCTTTTGGAGACTCAATATACCAGGCCATACGTATTGATTTCAATGTCTCGGATAATGAAATTGAGTACTAATGAGTTCGGATATTACAGTCACAGCCTACCATTTAATCCGGACAGGGGTAATTCAGACCATATCACTCCACTATAAATCCGAAACAGGATAAATGTGAACACATTTTGACTAAACTATTTGCTAATCTACTTAAAAACTAATGGGTCCTTAAACTCGACCCAGTTTCACAACTTGACCCGGTAAGTCCATGGGTCATTAATTAAAAGTATAAATACCCCAACCACTTTCATTAATGAGGGTGATCAACATTTAATACAAGCAGACTGCTTAATTATCTCACTACTCCTCACACTAAACACAAAAAACCCCAAACTTACTAAAAAACTTTACAAAACTACCCCCAGCCCAAAATAAACCAAACCAAGTACGAATTAGCAATAGCTGGTTTAAGGCTCTCTCAAATATGTGGTGGAAAATAAAATTGATTGCTGAGCTGATTCATAGTTTATCATACATCAAGCTCAGGGATAACCTCAAACAAGGAAAGAAAAATTGGTAAAGTATTTGCAAGTATTAAGAGACATTTTTGTCTGCTTTATATGTGTGAAGTATGAGCATGTGCCAAGAACTGATAATTCAATGGCTGACTCTTTAGCCACTGTTGCGTACTCGGAGGCATATCCTTGGATTTTGCTACAAGAATGCCCTTCCATAACAACAACCCTAAAAAATGAGAGTTGGACTAAGAAGAGTATTCAAATATCTACAATAACCAGCATGACTTGAGATATGAGATCCAAGATTTCATTACTAAATAAAACCTTCCTGAAGACAAAATCCTATCTAAGAAATTGAAGTCTAAAGCACATAGGGTTTTTTTTGACAAGGGTCTTCTATAAGAATCTTTTAGTAAGAATTTATTGTGCTGCCTCAGATCTGATGAGTCCCAATTAATTCTATCTGAATTACATGATGGGGAAGGCTTCGCCCATCATGGTTACAAAGCTTTTACTGGGTCTTGTTAAAAGAATATTACTGGCCTTCCGTTTTGTCGGATGTTAAAGAGTTAGTTGAAAGACGTGATCCATGCCAAATATTTGGAAATACAATACATGTGCAAACAGTTCATATGGAATCAATATCTGAAGCATTACCATTTGATATATGAGGGCTTCATTTGGTTTGACCCCTACCAATGGCTACTGGACGGTTTCGAACCATTATACTGGCAGTGGATTATTTCTCTACGTGGATGAAGGCTGCACCTCTCTTTAAAACTAGTTCCAAATAAATAATAAAGTTTATAATTTCCCACATATGTTACAAATTCAGAATTTCTAAAAGTATTACAATCGATAATGGTCTCCAATTTGACAACATGGACATGAAAATTTCATGTACATCAAGAGGAATTTACCACTATTTCTCTTCACCTTTTCATCCCCAAGCTAACGGACATATAGAGGTGGTAAACAAAACTATTTTGATGGGTCTAAAAAATAACTTAAAGGGGGCGACACGCAAATGACCATATTACTTACAAGAAGTATTGTGGGCCTATCGTACTACTCCACATACTGCAATACAAGAATCTTATTTTGCCTTGATATATGGGATGTATGAAATAACACCAATGGAATCTACTCTCCCTTCTTTAGGGTTGAAAGTTTCTCTAAATAAGATAATGAAACTACAGTAAGAGCGCAACTAAATTTTATTAAAGGAAAGAGAATCAAAGACCATTTAATAAAGGTGCATTATCAAGGTTTAATGAATATCAGGTATGCATCTAAGGTACAAAGAAGAGAACTCTAAATAGAGGATAAATTTTGAAGAAAAGTATTTTTACACACCCAAGACTAGAAATTTAGAAAGCTGGCGCCAAATCGGAAAGGACCGTACACTATAAACGGGAACATATCGATTAGTTGATCAATAAGGAAGTCCTTTGAGGCACCTGTGGAACGTCAAACACGTAAGTTTGTACTTCGAGTAAATATGTTTAGTAAATATGTGGGGGCATACGCTATCCTCCCCTGGTGGCTCGGGGAGGTTTTAACGAGGTGTTATGAATCATTATTAATCTATTTTTTTGGCGTTAAAAGAATCTTTCTCATGAGGTGACTTGTGTAAGAAACTTTTATATGCCTTCGAATGGATTACCTCCGAATGGCTTGTGTATGTTAATTTTGTATGCCTTCTAATGGATTACCTACAAATGTCTTATGTATGTTAAATGATTTATGCCTTCGAATGGATTACCTTCGAATGAATTGTGTATGTTAAATTTTGCATGTCTTTGAATGGATTACCTTTTAATGGTGTATGTATTAACTTTGTTTCCCTTCAAATAAAATGGATTAAATAATGGAAATAAAAAGACATAAAGATATAAGATAAAGTTGTTAAGATAAATAGCAATTGCAAAACACCTCGGGAAACCCAAGTTCTTGACGAAATCCAAGTTGAAAAACAACAAAAAGTATTTGGCATTACCAAAACAAAAAGCTTCCGACCTATTACAAAATGTCTTGTATTCAACAAGGACTTGCACAGTACAACAAAATATAAATCTATTTTCCTTTGGGCTCGTTTCTATCGGTATTTCCTTCTTCTTCTTCTTTTGAACTTCCATCCTTAGAGTCTCCTTCATCGCTATCATCACAGCCATCACCTGGTGAGTCCTCAGAAAGACCCAGCTGATCAGCTATGGGCATATCAGGGGGCAATAAATTCTATGAGACATGTCCTCTCAAAGACCCGATGACTAATGTAAGCAATTTCTTATAAAATTCCAGCATCATATTTGATATGATTGAAGTGTTCCGTTTCTGTAGGTACCAATAACCTCATAGGCATATGCATATATAACATCATCTTCCTCTTGTGTAGATTTCGCCTTGAGATAAGCCACTTCATATCTGTACTTTTATAAGAGTCTTTTGACCACTTTTCTCACTTAACAAGCGTTTAATTGCTCATTTGTCAGGAGTTTGTTGATTCTTTATTGAAATGATTTCCTAGGAGCTGGATGACTGCAGTTTTTCATAATCAGATTGTAGCTTTCCATGATCAAACTTTAGCTTGACCAACTCTTCTTTGATTTGATTTGACCTCTTTGGATAAATGATCAGCTTTAGCTTTTTCCTCTTCGATAGAAGCCTTTTGATTCTTGTTCTCCTCTTAAAGAGAAGCAATGGCTTCATTCTGGGACCTCACTTCTCTCTCCAACTTGATAACCAGCTTCAACTATCTTAACACATAATACTCAAGTACGTTATTTTCCTTTGACAATTCAAAGGGAACACCTTCAAACACCACAGCAGTGGCGTTTCTTGTAGACTCTAGGAAGTCGGTCTTAAAAGCGTCGAAGTCAATCACCCAATACCCTCTATTGGATTGACATCTAAGAATTTTTTTCCTCCCATGTGGAGGGAGTAATGGAGAAGTAGGATCGAATATTGTGATTGGTGAAATTTCAATAATAGGGATCTTTTGAGGAGTAATTTCTGAACGAAGGATAATCTCCGACCATATCGAGGTTTTATTTCTCTTCTTGTCTCTTTTATCACTGCCTTGATTGCCCATCTTGTATGTCTTCTTTTTCTTAGACACATGAGGCTTTAAGGGCACATCACCTCCCTCAACAGTGGCAACAAAAACAGCTAACAAGGCTTGATCAATTTCATTTGGATGCTCTTTGGTTCCAACTTCAGATGCAATCTTTAATAAGACTTTCTTATTTTTTTTATCCTTCTTGTTTCGTTGGTTGGGGGCTCTACTCTGGTTGGAAGATATAGCTTACCATCAACGTATTTGGTTCTCTTTAGAATGATGGAGGGCCGAGGAAGAGTAAAAAAACTACTCCTATATAAGTTCTCGTTCAGGATTAATCATCAAAAGGTGGTTTTGAACGAAGTTGGCAGGAGTGAAGCACGGGTAGAAACCATTAGACCACTTAGTTCCTGCCCATGTATTTAGCCTCTTAAAAGTGACCTTCAAATCGACCAGGTGGTGCATATAAGGCTTCAAAATGGTTGTTAAAGGAAATAATTTAGAAGCAAGTAATAAAATATCTAAAGGAAATAATAGGAGGTCAAAAAGAAATTCGAAGAGGTCTACCATTCTCCCACTAGCCATTTAAAAAACAGAAATTATGTCTTATATATTTTGTCTGTCTCTAGTAGATCATCCACCGTATTGCAGTCATTCCCTAGGTTGAAGTAAAAATATGGAATTTGAGAGATGCGGGACAACCCTACAATAGCAACTAATTGTTCTATGGGAATTGAGATTCTGGATAGCCTAGATGCTATTATGCGTGCCATTATTGTGAGCCATAAATTCAGACTAACCTGGCTTGGACATAATACTATTAAACTAAATTAGCTTACGATTTCATGATTCAAGGGAACCGGATGCCTCAATTGTGCACTTTGGATTAAACCACTAACTCCCTAAGACCACAGCTCATCAAAGGTTCTCTAGGTTTGGGAAACCTAACCTTAAATACCTCTGTGAACCCTACTTAGTGCGAAAAGCCTCTAATTATGCTTCGTGAAAATATAAATAAGGAATTTTATCTAGAGATAAAATATATTTGATACTAACCTTTGCAAAGTTGAGCCCGACGCGTCCGACTAAAGACGGAGGAGGAGCTTTAGTTTATATTTTAAGGGTATTACCTTTTCCCTTACCATCACTACCTTTTTTCCGTTAACGGTTTTTCTCTTCATTGGCCTCGAATTTTTCCCAGTTTGACCAGATGTCTCAAGGAGGGAATCTTCACTAATATATTTTATGTTCTTTTCCACAACGTTTGGACTAGTTCCTGAAGGCTCAATAGGCTGAGTGCTAATATTTTATTATTTATTTGGGAGTTAAGAAAGAACTTGTTCAGGTTAGGATGGCTCAGTTGGTTGAGATGTGGGGTCTTTTTCTCTGTTCAAATTTTATGAAGAGGGATTAGATGGTTCTTTCTACTGTGTTGACCTTGTCTGTTCGGCATGATTAGTTTTTCCCTTAGATTGTTTGTTTACTCTATGAGGAGTGTTTTCTTCGGAATCAAAATCCATAGATCTGAACGATGAACGAATCTGACGATTGGTGGCGTCTTGTGATCAGGATGACTTCGGAGAAAAACTGTGAGAAACGAACGAATGGGAAGTTGAAGAGGGTTTGGAAGGAATATTACGTCTATTGTAAGGGTAGACTCCTTCATAGTCGATAATTGTGTTACTACATCAATGTCTGAGGAGGCAGGTAACCCAGCAGCAATCCTTGCCTTTTTCTTTTCTTCGTTTAATTTAGACAATTTTAACGAACCACCTTCGGTTAATGTGTTTATGCCAGTGAACAGACAAAGACCAAGATGTTACTGGAGAAATAACTCATGGTGGTCGAAGCATTGGAGGAAAAAAATCACCACTAATAAACTAAATATGAATAGCAAATAACAGTTTCTCTATCTAGAGTGTAGATTTTCTCTCTTTAAAAATTTCTAATGTGGGAAAATGAAGAAGAAGCTTATATCAAAGTTGTAAAAAACTCTCCGGTACCCTACTAGGTAAGTGGAAGAAATACTGACAACTATAAAATTTTGGAGAAGTGGAAATGTCTTCTATTGATTGGCTCGCCTCACCTATGGTAAAATAAATTTGTGGCTCCAATCAAGAAATGACACGTGTTATGAAAAATAACTGGTCAAAATAATGAATTTTGGGCAGTAACCGTCTTCAAACTAAGCCATCGGATGAAGTTCGAATATATTCACTACCAGGTTTAAAAAATGTAAAGTTAGATTTTCAGAAATAAACCAGTAAGATTTGGATATACATCAGTTAACCCTCCCAAAATACCTTTGAGAGGGTTAAGGGGGCTAGTTGATGGGGATGAGAAATATTTGAGTGTGCTATTAGTGATAGAATCAGATTTCTTTGAGGGTCAATCGTGATATGTCATGAATATAAATGTATTTAATACTTTCTTACTTATTATTTGGTATTAAATGGACTTTTCAGTATTTGGGCTTGACCCATAATCATGACCTGACCCATTTCGCCCATTAACCCAGATTCAGCCTATAAAGGCTTTGGAAAACAATAGTTATGAGGATGGAATTTTTATCTCTCTTAACATCAAATATAGCATCTCAATTATCTCTATACTTTTTATTTTACACTTATTATTCAACCATAAAATTATCTAAATACCCTTCGAATAAATTTAAACCATATGAGATTAGTGACCAAAGTGGGATTATAATAATGTAGCCGGAGAACAAAATCCAAACCTAACATACAAATTTTAGCTTCGAAGTTGTTTGGAGCATGAATCATGATATACAGATAAACCCCCTCTTGACAATGAAGAGTTTGTATAAAAAAATCACGATTACAGAGTTAAAAGAAATAGATATTAAGTTTTAAAATGTTGTGATTTTATAGTTTTTCTTGGGAAGGCATTTATGCATGGGAAACATTTAATCAAATCATCAAAAATGGATAAAAATGTATTATTGGTAACCTTCAGTTTCTTTTTTATATAATGGCGTTCACACAATCAGGGTATATTGTATTTAAGCTCTAGCGCGTAACTCTAATAGAATTTATAAGTGTCTTTATAGAATATTTGGTGAACTTCATCTTTTGATTTCAAACACGAATTGGTTAATATACTATCGGTAAGATTCAGTTTAATAGATCTTCTTTATATAATGATGTTCACATAATCACGGTATGATTACGGTAAAGCTCTAGTGCGTGATTCAAATAGAATTGATAAGTGTCTTTATTGAATATTTGGTGAACTTCATATTTTATTCTCAAGCACGAATCGGTTAACGCACATCATCATGAATCCGGTTACAAGGAACTTTTTTATATGCTTAATTCTAATGTGCTAATCATGTTGAATAATACGATAAGGTCTTTATTGAAGGTAGATAATCACACTATAGCTATAACCCATTTGTCGTATGTCAAAATATGTGTTGAATTGAATGTAACAATGCATAAAGTTGACAAGATATGGATTATTATTGATATGAGACGGATTTCTGGCAACGTGTCAGTTACGAGTCGAATTTACATTATTATAATAAATGTGGGTTACGTGAGAACACATTGGAGTATTTTCAGAAGAATACCTATAAGTTGGATAAATGAGTAAAGTGTTTGGTCACTAACCCTATAATGTGTCCTAATACAACTTCTAATTGGCCTATATCAGTGGTGAAACCGAAAGCTAATTCTTGACAAGGTTGAAGCCTTCATATTTTCAATAGTTGTAAAACAAAACTAACAATTCTAACGTATCTATTATTTTTACTTTAAATTATTTGAATATTCGTTATGATCTTCATAAAAAAACACTTTGATACAAAAAATTAATTTTGGTGAGATGATCCCTCGTTTGGGCGGGATTAGTGTATTACATTGTGCGTATATATCGTATACTAGTCAGTTTGAGATACAATTAGAGATTATGGGAGTGTTGTATCTGAAACAAAGATTTTTTTTATAAAAGAGCATCGTACCTTTATGGTTTTTAGATCTAAGGAATTTTATGGCATTGGAATTTCAAATTTAAATTGCATTTATGTTATTATGATGATTGATTCACCATAAATGAAAAATTAAATGTTATGGGGAGGAAATATACTTAAACGGTTTAAATTGACTAAAAATCTCGATACCTCCTCCTTTAGCGGTCATAAAATGTTATGTATTAAAGATAATAACAAGGATAGATAAGTTGATGATCGTTGTTGATGATGAGATAAACACTTTGTATATTGTTAAGTTTATTGTTCTTTATTCTCGTAGTTTCATTACTCCTACCAAGTTCGCGTTGAACCACGAAAGCGATGTCCAAAGATGTAATATCGGTACAAATTCTATAGAGAAGCTCAATAGTACAATACATATTGAACAAATTAAAATCTTAATTCTTCAAATCATGGTTAGCTTTAATACAATCTGGCTAAATGTCTTATACCTCATCTGCAAGTTTTTTATGATTAGTTTTGGTGTGGATTATTTTCAACTGAAGGTAATTTGGTCAGGAGTTTTGTGATGTTTCAAAGGTATTTAATGTTTGGGTGTTTTGTAGTGAGAGATTTAAGTTGTCTGGTTGTATTAAATATTCATTACCCTCATTAATGAAAGTGGTTGGGTATTTATACCCTTAATTATGGGCCACATGGGCTTTCAGGTCAAACTTATGAAACCAGGTCGAGTTCAAAAACCCATTAGTTTATTAAGCAGATTAGCAATTAGTTTAGTCAAAAGGTGATTAGTTTTTAGTACTTTTGTTCAGTTCGGATGGTTCAGTGGGTGGATTTTATCCAAATTTCCCCTGTCCGGTTTCTATAGTCAGTGGTGAAAAGTTCCAGACTCATCAGTAGCCCCTTTTTAGGTTTTGTTTGAAGGCCTTTGGCAAGACCTAAAAAATCTTCTTGGGCACTTGTAACATTTCCCGGACTAAACACTTCTCAGAAGTTCAAAGGTATTGCCATGGATCGTGGGACACGTGTTATCTTTTGATTTGCCTCACCAGCAATTTTTCTCCTATAACGGCGCTCCCACTAATCCCAAAAAGTAACATCTTCATTTAATATCCATGACGTCAACGCCGCCTTCAATCATTACTTTTGTCTTTTCGTATTCTCGGAGGTTTTCGGCATCTTTTTGTCTCATTAGTATAAATTTCTTCGTTTTCACTGTTTTACCATCTTCTTTACTCTCTCATTCCTTTATCTCAAAACTTTCACCTCTCTTCTCAAAATTCTTTTGGTGTGATTTTATGTTCACAGCAAGAAACGTACTGGTAAAAGGAGGGTGGCTTAATCTCTCGGAGTTGGAAAAAGCACAAAGAGTTAAGCGGGAAAGGCGCATTGCTGTAGGTCTTCTAGTTTCTCCAATCGACAAGTCTGAAACACCATCTTCAGAGCCTGATCGAGGTTCATCTTCTGCTATAAACTCCAAACCCAGGAGGTTATTTCAACCAAGTCTTTCACCCATCGTATCAGGCTCCTCGGTTCAGGAGTCACAACCTACTGTTGAACGGGAAAAAGCTGTTACGAGTACAAGGAGACCCTCTCTATCCATAGCTATGGGATCAGATGCTGAAAATTCCCTAGAAAAATTGACACTTCGTCGAAGAGGCCGCTTTAGGGAAGGCCAGGCTGTTATTCCACAGTCTAAGTCTCCGAAATCAGGGCCCCCTAAGTCTGGGGCCAAAGACAAAGCTATAGGGTCTGAGGCATCCATCAAAGTTCCTAAGGATAAATCATCTGGTCCAGAGGCTACTGGAACAAGCTTTTGAAATGAACCCTCCGGATCTGAGCCCCAGCCGGACACCAGACCATTCAGAGAAAGTGATGCTTAGCCATCCGGACAACTTACTGAGCCGGCCACCAGCACTCATCCACCAATGAAAACTGATAAATCTTCTATGGTGATGGAAGAGATGACGGAGGACAGCGTTGAAGAAGCCCCTTTTGAGACTGACGTCTCGGGCAGACGGGGGCAAGCTGCCACTAACAAGAAGGGCAAGGGTAAAGATAAGTTGTGTTTGAAACATCCGGACCTTCCGGAGTACCTTGAAGGTAGAGTGGGACCTTGCTTCCACAAGGTGAGCGTAAAGTATCTGCTAGCCATGCAGAACATTAACTACGCCTTCATTCATACTGCTGAATTAGGCCAGATCCGGACGAAGTGGGGGATCCCAGAATCTGTCAAAGTGAGGATACCTGTCGATCTGGAGACGCCAATGGACTGCAAGCTGAGTGAGATAGTTATCTACACAGAATTGTTCAACTGAGGGCTCAGATTTCCCTTCGACCCAGAGATTGTCAGATATTTTCATCTGATAAAGCTCTGTCCTAGCCAACTGAGTCCCAATGCTTGATACACCCTCATGGCTTGCATCATGGCCTCTAGGCTCTCCGGAATACCGCTTCCGATGGAGCAATTTGCTGTTGTGGCCAGCCTTTGCAAGAATTACATCATCCTCTTCTACCATTACAACATAGATGACAATTTTAAGATGGTGGATAATCTGCTCGAATCGGAGAAGAATTGGAAAACCCAATTCTTGTTCATTAGTGGAGCTTTGGAAATTGGGAAGAAGATTAAAGCTAGAGTCAACCCAAGCATGTTGACCAGCAGATGGAAAAGCACAGGTAAAAATTTCATCATGTTTGTTTTTCTTTCCTTATAAAAAATCTTGTTACTAAATTGCTCTTCTTTTTCTTTGGGTAGTGCTACCGAAGGAGTTCACCGACTACTTGGAGGAGGGCAGGAAACCTGTGTCAAGCTGAACGCCTGGGCTGCTGACAAATGGGGAAATCGTTTCCACAATTGTTTCACTGCCGGGAATTTAGTGAGGTCCCACCTCTGGAACATAACCGGCCGGAGAGACCTGACTTGGGAAGAACTGACCACACCACCTCCTCCGGGTGTCATCCTGCCGAGGACAAAAGAAAAGGATGGGAAGCTGGCCTTGCCTACCAGGGCTAAAGCCCCAAGTAAGATGAAGGGCAAGAAAGGCAAGAAGAAGCAAGATGCAACTGAGGTTGCTCAAGGTGGTGCTGAGGAAATCATCCCAGCAAATCAGGGAGGGCAGGACCAAAGGGGAATCAATGCTTCCCTTCTTCAAGTAGTTGAAAATGAAAGTACCAAAGAGGCAGGTGAACCTCCAAACCCCTCAAAAGCTCCCAAGAAGGATCGAAAAAGGGGGGCAGATGGTGGAGACAGGGAAGCCAAGAAGAAGAAAATCTCCAGGGGGATGAAGTAGCTCTCCAGCCTCCGGAGTCACTTCCTCCGGTAGACCCAAAAGACCCCACACAAGCAGAGCAAATCCCAAGTGATCTCCATATCGGAGATGGTACCGAAGAGGATATTAACATTGATGGAGTAGACATTAGTGGCCTTCAAGGGATTCGTCTTTACTTTAGAGACCTCGAGAAGGACGACTTTGCTGGCCCTTACCTCCCTCCAAGCTCCTCGAATATGGTCACTTTCAATGGTAAGTCCTTTTCTGTTTTAGGGGAAAATGACATGGTGACTCACTCCTTGCTGGGAAACATTCAATCGATGCTCAACCTGGAGAGACAAGTACGAAGTCAATCTATCCTTATCAACACACTCTGATGAGGATAAAAGTAGCCTGAGGGTAGGCTGGTAATTTTAAGTGGAGTTTTAAGGCGGCGTAAGGGTGTTTCACGGTGGTGTGGTGGTGTTTAAGGGTGTTTTAAGATATTTCAGGGTGTTTCAAAATGTTTCAAGGGTGGAGAGAGAATTAAGCAGCCTGGCAGCAGTTAATTTTTCTTACCCATAGTTAATGCTGGTGGTTGGGCATTTATAGTGTAAGATTTGGGCCCTTATGGGCTTTCGGGTCAAGTTTAGTGGACCCGGGTCATGTTCAAAGACCCATGAGTTTTAAGCAGATGTACAGGTAGCTTAGTCAGATAGTGTTTAGGTATTTTAGTACTTTAGTCATAGTTCGAACTGCTTTATGTTTGCAGTGTTCAAAATCACCTGTCCGGTTCAATCAGTCCTGTTCGGATTATAGTCTTGGAGTCTGTCCGATTTTCGGGGAGTTTTACTTTGGACTACCCTTCCGGGGCGCTCTTCGAATTCGGACTCATCAGGAGCCCCTTTTTTAGGTATTTGAACAAGTGTCCTTGTTAAAGAACTGAAAAACAGTCCGATTTCGAGAAGTGGTTTTCCAATTCGAAGAGAGTTGAGACAGGCCCGGACAGCCCAACCGTTACGAATTCCAAACGGTTCTTTGTCAGAAGTAGTGGGACACGTGTCACCCTCTGGTTGGTCACTCCAGCCGTTTTTCTACCTCGAAAATTACACCACTTTATTGAATAGGTAACTTCTTTAAATGGTTTTGATGACGTCAGCGCCGTCTTTTAATCATTGCCCAACTTTTCGGATTCTCCTAGGAATCAAACCCCTTTTTTATATCTACTATAAATACTATTCATCTTTCACAGTCTCATTTTCACTTTGCCATTTTACTCAAAACTTCATCTCTCTAAAACCTTAAGATTTCCTTAATCGTTTTATGTTCACAGCAAGAACAGCTTTAATCAAGGGTGGCTGGCTCAATCTTTCAGAACTAGAGAGAGCTCAAAGGGTTGAAAAAGAGAAAAGGATTGCAGCAGGGCTTCCAGCATCACCAGTTGAGAGACCAGCCACTTCAATCGAAGAATCTGATAGAGGTTCGTCTTCTTCGAAAGGTACAAAACCTAGAAAACTCTTTCGAACGACACTCTCCACCATCGTTTCAGACTCTTCAGTTCAAGAGTCAATTCCTGTCGTCGAACCAGGGGTTACTGTTACGAGTGTCAAGAAGAAATCTACTTTTATTGCCATGGGGTCCGACTCCGATCATTCTCCAGACAAGCTTATTATGAAGAGACCAAGTAGACTGGTTAAAGGACTCTCCTCAAAAAATACTAGTGAGTCGGGGTCCGGAACAACTGTTAGAACCCTCCGGGAGAGGCCGGTTGGTCCGGAGGCTAGCAGTCCACTACCTCCTAAGGAAACTTCGACCTCAGAAACTCAAGCTGAGGTGAGAACTCAAAAGTATACAACGAGCCGCCAGTCCGGAGGATCAGCTGTACCAAGCTTCATCCCTCCCCGGGCTGTTTCTGCAGAAGCTCCCCCAACAGTAATGGAGGAGAGGATGGAAGACTCCACTGAGGAGGTCAGGTTTGAGTCCGAGTCTTCCGGACAAGCTGAAACTGCAATAGTTGTTTCCAAGAAAGGCAAAGAGGATTTGTACTTGAGCCGTCCGGATCTGCCGGAGGGCCTTGAAGGGAAAGTTGGGCCCTGCTTTCACAAGGTAGAATTTAAGTATCTCTTATCTTTGTTAAAAACCAAGTATGCGTTTATTCATACTAGAGACTTGGGACGGCTTCGCACTAAGTGGGGGATCCCTGAAAACGTAAAGATCCGAATTCCCATCGATACGGAGACCCCGATGGATTGTAAGAGGAATGAGATTGTATTTTTTACAGAGCTGTTCAATTGGGGACTCAGGTTCCCATTGGATCCGGAGATAGTGCGCTATTTCCATTTAGTGAAGTTATGTCCATCGCAGCTGAGCCCCAACGGATGGTACACCTTGATGTCATGCATTATGGCGTCCAGGCTGTCCGGAATCCCTCTTCCCATGGAAGAGTTTGCTGCTGTGGCAAGTCTATGCAAACATCACCAGTTCCCCTTTTATCACTTTAATATGGGGAACAATCTGAAAGCTGTCGATGATCTCCTGGAATCGGAGAATAAATGGAGGAGCCAGTTCTTGTTTATAAGTGGCTCATGGGAGAATGGGAAGAAGATTAAGGTTGGGGAGAATCCTAGCCTTCTTCGAAGTAGATGGAGAAGTGATCGTAAGTTCTTTCTTTAAGTTTCTATTCGAATCTTCCCTTCTTTAAGCTTTCACTAACTTAATTATTCTTTTGTTTTGCCAGAACTGCCAAAAGAGTTCGGAGACTATGCGAAAGCCGGACAGGTTACCTGTGGCAAGATAAACGCATGGGCCGCAGAGAACTGGGAGAACCGGTTTCACAAGGCTTTCACTCCGGGAAACTTAGCCAGATCTCACCTGTGGAACACCACAGGTCGGAGGGATTTAACATGGGAGGAGTTCTCCACCCCTCCTGATGATGACATAGTGCTGAGAAGGTCACACGAGCTAGATGGGACCCTTTTCCTCCCTCTTCGGGCCAAAGCCCCAAGTAAAATGAAGGGCCAGAAGAAGAAAGGGAGGAAAACGGCAGTGGATACGGAGAAAAAGGCTCTAACTGACACAGAAGTGCCAGTCCCAGCTCAAGTTGATGCAAATCTTCTACAAGTGGTAGAAGTGGAAAGTAAGAAACACGGAGAGACTCCCTCAAAACCTACGAGGGCCTCCAAACGAACCCGTAAGCAAGTAAGCGATGGTGCTGACAGAGAAGTAAAAAAGAAGAAGACTTCTCAAGAAGAAGAGTTCGCTGTCCGGGATCCGGAGCCCACTTTCCCAATTGACCCAACGCTGGCTGAAGCGATCCCAGAGAATCTTAACGAAGGAATTCCAGGGGAGCTCCATACTGATGAGATTGAAAGGGGAGAGATCAATATGGACAAAGTTGATGTCACCGGCCTGGGTCCTCTAGGTGATTACTTTCTTGGTCTGTCAAGAGACGAGTTCGCTGGGCCATATGTTCCTCCAAGTAGTTCCAACACAGTGAACTTTAATGGCAAGACTTTCTTGGTTTCCAGCGAAAGGGACATTATAGCTCACTCCCTCCTTAGCAACGTGCAACCTGTGCTCACCCTGGAAAGGCAAGTCCGGAGTCAGGCAGAAACCATTAAGGAGCTTAAGTCTGAGAAGGAGAAACTGTCCGATGACCTCCGGGGTGCCACTACCCAGATTGACTTGCTTAAGGAGTCGAACGAACAGCTGAAGAAGAGTAAAAATGAAAGCAACACAAAAGTTGCCTCTTTAGAGAAAACCCTAGAAGATCTCCGGGCTAAGCTGTCCGAGTTGGAGAAGAACTTGAAAACCTCAAAAGATGAGACTGCAGCAAAAGAGAAGCTTGTCACCAATCTGACTACTGACAAACTTGCTTTGGAGAATGCAGTGACTCAGGTTGTTGGTGAGAAAGCTGCCCTGGTGAAGGATCAAGAGGCCATGATCAAGGCCAAAATCAATGCTTACGCCAAGGAGATGATACGGAGTGAGGAATTATTGATTGAGAAGGTGAAGTCCGACATGGTCCTTCTATTTCATGAGAAGTTCCCGAAGAGGAGACTTGGGGACTTATGGCGTTATGTGGATGATGACGATCTCCCATATTGGACCATGGTTGATGAAGGGTACACTGATATATCCTCATCTGGTGACGAGGAGGAAACCGGAGAGAGTCCGGGTGAAGAAGAGGCTGATCCCAAAGGAAAGAAGGTTATCGAGGAAAAAAGCGATGTCAAGACCAAGGGAACAGATGAGGGCGAGCCATCTTCAAAGGCTCCCCCTTAGTTGGTAATTTATTCTGCTTACTTTTTTGTTTGAACCAAAGTCCTTGGAAGGCCAAGGCACCTTTTTGTGATGCTGTCCATTTTGTCCGGACAGATTTTTGTATTGTGTTTAAACTTGTTTAAAAAGTCCTTGGAAGGCCAAGGCAACTTTAAGTTTTATCGAATGAATGTTTTATCTTGCACAACCTTTCTCTTATTCCACAGTTTGTTTAAGTATTTCGTATTGTGAGAGTGTTTAATTTCTCTGGCTAGAATTTAAATAGCCCTTAGATCTTTCAGTCCGAATAGTATGACAATCACCAGAATTTTGTAAAAACTTAGAAAATTGTTTAAGAAGGCTTCAAGTTTTATTGAAAGCTCTTCGTGGCGCCGAAGAGAGGGAGTGGTATGCCCCCAAATATTTACATGGATGTTTAAACAAGTAAATATTTACATAAGTTTTATTCCAAATACATTCGAAGGTGTTCAATATTCCAAGGGTGAGTTAAAACCCTGCCATCTTTGTCTTCCAGCCAGTATGTGCCAGGCTTGATTCTTTCAACCACAGTATACGGACCCTCCCAAGTTGGGGCCAGCTTTCCGAAGAGTTTTTCCTTGGTATGCAAGAAAACTTTCCTCAATACTTTATCTCCTGGTTGAAAGTCCCTTCTTTTAACCTTGGAAGCAAACCTGCTTCTCATCAAGCCCTGATAGTGTGCCATTCTAAGATGAGCTTTTACTCGCCTTTCTTCAATCAAATCAAGCTGATTTCTGATTGCTATTTCATTAGCCTGTCCGGAGAAGTTATGAACACGAAAAGAGGGGAGTGTCTTCTCTATGGGAGCTACTGCATCCATCCCATAGACCAAGGCAAAAGGTGATTCTTGTGTGGCAGCCCCAGGCGTTGTCCGGTAGGCCCACAAGACTTCTTGTAAATAACTAGGCCACTTCCCAGCAGCCCCTTCCAGATTTTTCTTTAAGCCGGACAGTATTGTTCTATTAGCCACCTCAACTTGCCCATTGGCTTGTGGGTGGAATGGTGAAGAAAAGCAGTGCTGAATACCCCTTGAGGCACAGAAGCTCTCCATTTCTCTGTTGTCAAACTGTGGCCCATTATCTGTTGTTATTCTCTGAGGGACACCAAATCTGCAACATATGCTGGATAGAATGAATTTTATAACAGCCTTTGATGTTGTCCCTGCCAAGGGGGCTGCTTCTATCCACTTCGAAAAGTAGTCGATGGCTACAATTATGGTTTTACGCCCTCCGGACGCCATAGGGAGAGGCCCAACTAAGTCCAATCCCCATCGAGCAAAAGGGATAGGCTCAGAAATTGATTCCAAAGGGATGGCTGGTACATGAATTTCATTGCTGTACCTCTGGCATTAATCACACCTTCTTACCAGCTCCTTGGCATCTTTCATTATTGATGGCCAATAATATCCGGAGAGAAGCACTCTTCTTGTTAACGCTCTAAATCCACAATGGGCTGATCCCTCACCATCATGTAGTTCGGAGAGAACCATTTGTGACTCATGATCTCCTAAACAGCGTAGGAGAGGTTTACTATAGGACTTCTTGTACAAGACCTCTCTAATCATGATGAAACCACGAGCCTTGTGTTTTAACGTTCTGGCTTGTGATTTTTCCAAAGGTACAATACCATCGGACAGATATTGTATAAGTGGAGACCTCCAATCTTGAGGTTTATTTACTTGTATTTCAAAAACTTCCTCTTTCTCCCCTTCATCAAGTTGAATAGAAGGACTTTCAAGCACATGGATCCATGGATAGGACTCCGTATATGCTATTGTTGCCAATGAGTCTGCCAGTTCATTCTCTGCCCGGGGAATATGCTCATAGACAACAGCTTTAAACTTCATTGCCTCATTTTTCAAGAGAAGTAAATACTTGATTAACTGTTCTTTTCTAGCTTCTGATAGGCCCAAGGCATGGTGGACAAGCAATTGGGAGTCGCTTAGCAGCTTGACCCTTTTAGCCCCACAGATATAAGCCAATTTCAACCCAGCTATCGCTGCTTCGTATTCGGACTCATTATTGGACGCCCTAAAAGCAAAACAAATAGCTTGAAACATGTTGTCCCCATAGGGAGAGGTAAGACATATTCCTGCCCCAGATCCTATGGCACTGGATCCTCCATCTGTTCGGACAATCCACACTTTTTTGTCTTTTGAATGAGCAGATTGCTCTGAGTCCCTATCAGAATGGAATTCGACCAGAAAATCAGCCACAGCTTGAGCCTTTACTGCTGTTCGAGGAGCGAAGTCTATGTCGAAATCCCCCAACTCTACTGACCACTTTGTCATTCTGCTTGAAATGTCTGCTTTTTGAAGGACATTCTTTAAAGGGAAGGATGTCCGGACAACGATAGGATGAGCCTGAAAATAAGGCCTCATCTTTCTCGCAGCTATCACCAAGGCCAATGCTAGTTTCTCGAGTTTCAAGTAACGGCGTTCAGCATCAATCAGGCTTTTGCTGATGTTGTATACTGGGTGAGGATACCCATTAACCTCTCTAACTAACACAGCACTGATGGCACAACTTGAAACAGCCAGATACACAAATAGAGTCTCCCCATCGATTGGTTTGAATAAAGTCTTCGGAGAGGACATATGCTTCTTAATTTCATCGAACGCCTCATCACACTGTGGTGTCCACTCAAAACCCTTTGCACCTTTCAAAGTTTGAAAGAAAGGAGCACATCTGTCCGAAGACCTAGAGATGAACCTGTTCAAAGCTGCTAACCTCCCCGTTAACCGCTGCACTTCTTTAATATTTCGTGGAGGCTCCATTTGGAACAAGGCATTGAGTTGGTCCGGGTCGGGCTGTATTCCATGCTCACTTATAATATACCCTAAGAACTTCCCGGACTGCACTCCGAACACACATTTTTCAGGATTTAATTTTAAATTTACCTTGGCCAGGTTGGCAAAAGTCTCCTGGAGGTCGGACAAGTGCAGCTGCTCATCCACACTTTTTACCATCATATCGTCAATGTAAACCTCCATATTTCTTCCAATTTGATCAGCAAAGGCTTTATTGACTAACCTTTGATAAGTAGCCCCAGCATTCTTCAAACCAAAGGGCATCACCTTGTAGCAGTGTAATCCTCTATCAGTAACAAAAGTGGTATGCTCTTGATCCCTGGGATCCACCTGGATCTGATTGTATCCGGAGAAAGCATCCATAAAGGAGAGCAGCTTGTTCCCAGAAGTAGAATCTACCAGCTGATCTATCCGGGGAACCGGATACAAGTCTTTTGGGCAAGCTCGATTGAGATCTGTGAAGTCAATGCACATTCGCCATTTACCGTTTTTCTTTTTTACCAAGACCGGATTGGCAGTCCACAAAGGGTACTGAGATTCTTTAATGTGCCCCATCTTTGTGAGTCTGTCAACCTCTTGTACAATGACATCAGCCTTTTCTTTTGAGAAAGCTCTCCTCTTCTGTACCACAGGTGCCACATCTCTCCGGACAGATAGGTGATGGGAAATCACCTCTGATGGAACTCCAGTAACATCAGCAATGCACCAAGCAAAGACATGCTGATGGTCTTTTAAGAATTTTAACATTTCTTCTTTCAATACTTGTGGCATTTTGGATCCTATCTTGACAATTTTCCCTTCTTCTAAGCAGTGTGTCTCAACCTCCTCAACTGGGATCAATACTCCGGGGGTCTCCCTGGGGTCATCAATTTCACCCTCACCCCCAGAAAGGCCCTCAAACTGCTATTGGTCATTCATACGGACTGCCCCCAGCGTTCGTGGAGCCAAGGCAGTGGCATAGCATTCCCTTGCAACTTTTTGACTGCTCCGGACAACCCCAACCTGCCCCTGAACAGCATATTTTAAACACTGATGGACTGTTGAAGCCACTGCATGCATCCTAGAGAGCCAAGATCTCCCTAGAATAGCATTGTAGCAAGTGGGACAATCCACCACAATGAAAAGTATTCGGACTGTTTTCTTGAAAGGGCCTCTGCCCAACAATACTTCTTCTTCGAACTCACCGATTACATCAGCTGAGCTGCCCGTGAAGCCTACAATCGATCTGTCTGACTTTTGAATCACAGCTGGATTTTTCATTTTCTTGTAAGTATCTAGGAAAAGGATATTGGCAGAGCTCCCAGTATCTACCAGGATTCGCCTTATCTCATTGCCCCCTATCGATGCTCCTATGACAACAGCATCTTCATGAGGGCCAGCAATGTCTCTCAAATCATCCCCATCAAAGACAATGAATGGGAATAAATTTGACGATTGATAAGAGGTCATGCCCCCTTCTAGTTGGGTTGCCAAATTATGTACATGCCTTTTTCTTGATGAAGTGGTAGGAGCCGTTACAGTGTCCCCTCCGAAAATTGTCAAGGACTCAAAGAATTTAATGAGCCCGGAGACCGACCTGGAACGCTCCTCTATCGCACCCACTCTGTTCCTTGTTGGATCAGGATCCAAGTATTCAGATTCCACATCAAACCTTTCAACAATTACCATGGCCCCTTCTGGGGCAGCATTAACCGGACCAGCCCGATGAGTGTTGTCAGGCCTGTTGCCTCCTCTTCTTTTGACATATGCACCCAACTTCCCTCTTTCAATCAGGTTCTGAACCTCTTGTTTCAAGGCTATGAAATCGTCAGTTGTATGGCCAACATTATTGTGATATTGACAAAAAGAACTGTTTCGATGTTCTCTAGGAGACTGCAAGGCTGCTGGTCTCCGGTAGTGTACTTCATCTTTAGTTTTATCAAAAATGGTTGCCACACTTTCTTTGAGCTCTGCAAACCACTCCGGTTGGACCCACGGCCCCCTTTTGTTTCTAGACTGTTGACTTTGTGCAGGAGCAGCTGGTTGAGACTGAGCTTTTCCTCTTCCATGCCCCTGTCCGGTTTCTCTGGCTTTGTTGCCGGACTGGTTTGGATTGGGAGTTGGTGTCACCGGGGTGGATCTCACTTGCGTGTGCACCCTGGTCTTTTTTGTTTCATCAACATTTATTTGCTTGCCGACTTGATTCAGCAATCCACCCCAGGTCATGGCTTTCTTCCTTGTTACTGAATCGGCCAGGTTGCCCGGGTTCAAACCATGTCTCAGGGATGCTATTGCCACTTGTTCAAAGCAATCAGCCAGCCCGTTCTTTGTGTTCACAAAACGACTTATGTATTCTTTCAACGATTCGTTTGGCTCTTGGGCACAATGGATTATGGTATCTCCATTGCCCTTGAGCTCCTTACTTCCCACAAATTGCCTTCTAAAGGCCACCCAAAAGGTATCAAAGTCCCTGATACAGCCCTGAGGAAGGCTGTTATACCATTTCAGAGCACTCCCCGTAAAGGACTGGGAGAATGCCCTGCAGAGTAGTTTATCATCATCATCAAAGTTCATCATGAAGTTCTTGAATTGCTCCAGATGATTGTCTGGATCAGTACTGCCATCATACTTCTCCATCTTGGTGCTATCGAACCTCTTGGGGAGGTTTCCGGATAGGATTTTAGAAGACAGTGGAGACTGCCTCCAATTCCTTCCACGACTGAACACGGTATCCTCATTAGGTGTTGCAAAGATACCTGGCTCATCATGGAAGGCAAATAGATCCACCAACATCCGGTCTATATGTCTCCGGCTGTGAGATGATCCTTTCCCAATGTGTCTTTTCATTCTTCCATGGTGGTCTCTTTTTCTGGAATACTTTTTAACTTGCTTTTGTTTTTTCCTGGTTCGCCCTTCATCACTGCTGGAGGACAAGGACTTTTCATTCCCCTCACTGTCCGAAGAGCTGTCCGAAGATTCTGAACTTGAGTCAGAACTCTCCACAGGCTTGGACCGGTGAGACTTTTTAGAACTAGCATGTGTCTTTTTAGTGCTCACATGAGTCTTTGAAGCCTCATGCTCTCGAGGGTTATCAGAGCGATGAGCAACTGATGCTTTGGACTTTTCCTTTATGCCCATATTGGCCTTCTCAGCCCTCAGAGCTTCTATTTCAACCCTCAACCTGTCACGCTCTTGGACAGTATATTCATCGTTCTCTTCCACCACTTCGAGCAAAGCTGGTGGAAGCTCTGGATTATCCGGATTCATTCGGACAGAATTCTTTTACTTGGTTTTGAATGTTTGATTCAGGCACCGTCGCCTCCCACTGTGGTCGCCAATTTGATGAGGATAAAAGTAGCCTGAGGGTAGGCTGGTAATTTTAAGTGGAGTTTTAAGACGGCGTAAGGGTGTTTCACGGTGGTGTGGTGGTGTTTAAGGGTGTTTTAAGATATTTCAGGGTGTTTCAAAATGTTTCAAGGGTGGAGAGAGAATTAAGCAGCCTGGCAGCAGTTAATTTTTCTTACCCATAGTTAATGCTGGTGGTTGGGCATTTATAGTGTAAGATTTGGGCCCTTATGGGCTTTCGGGTCAAGTTTAGTGGACCCGGGTCATGTTCAAAGACCCATGAGTTTTAAGCAGATGTACAGGTAGCTTAGTCAGATAGTGTTTAGGTATTTTAGTACTTTAGTCATAGTTCGAACTGCTTTATGTTTGCAGTGTTCAAAATCACCTGTCCGGTTCAATCAGTCCTGTTCGGATTATAGTCTTGGAGTCTGTCCGATTTTCGGGGAGTTTTACTTTGGACTACCCTTCCGGGGCGCTCTTCGAATTCGGACTCATCACACTCAACGCAGACAAAGAGACTTTATCTAACAACCTCCTAAATTCCAATCAGAGTGTTGAGGCATTAAGGAGAGAGATTGAGGAGTTGAAGAAAGGGAAAGAGGACTTGGCCATGAGGCTAGACAGTTCGGAGGGGGTTAACAAAGAACTCCAATCTAAGTGTTCTGGTTTGGAGAAGGATCTCTCCACTTCGAAAGAGGAGGTGAAGGCCAAAGAAAATGTCATCCAGACCCTAACCAATGACAAAATTTCACTCGAAGATGCTGTGTCTAGAGTTAACCAGGAGAAAGAAGATTTGTTAAAGGAGCAGTAGAAGACAATCCAAGCCAAGATTGATGCATACACCAACGAAGTGATAGATTCCCAAGAGGAGAGGTATACTGAAGTCAAATCTGACATGGTCTAGCTCTTTCATCGAACATTTCCAAAGAGGACGCTTGGAGATTTATGGCGATATGTGGAATACAAAGACCTCCCATTCCATACTATGGTTGATGGTGATAGGCACAACTACTCCAGCGGTTATAATAATACCACTGATGAAGATGAAGGGACCGGAGAGAACCTTAATGGGGAACCCAAAGACCCCGAGAAGAAACCAGATGAGGTTTGAACATCTAAGGGAGCCCAGTCTTAAAATTTTAACTATCTTTTTATTTTTCTTTAATTCTTGTGTTAGACTAAAGTCCTTGGATGGACAACGCATTTTTGTAACCTGTCCGGCTCTTGTCCGGATAAATATTTCCTTTTAAAACTTCAAATTCCTTGGATAGCCAAGGCATTTTACGTGTTTTAATATCATTCCCTAGTGTTTAGCCGGGCAGTTTTTCCTTACACAATTCTTGCATTGTCTTATGTTTGCCCAATTTTTATGGTTAATGTTTAAATAGCCCCTGGTCATTTTACAAGTATTTTACGGTGAGAGTGTTTAAATTCTCCGATGACAAATGTTTAAAAGGTCATCCCTCCTTCAGATAAATCCGGTCCGTTATTGATACTTAGAAAGTTTTAAACAAGCTATCAATCAAACCACTCCGAATTTTTTAAGAAGGCATCAAATTTTATTAAAAAGCCCGGACACCTCATTAAAACCTCCCCGCGCCACCAGGGTAGGAAATAGTATACCCCCTAATATTTACATGGACTTTAAACAAGTAAATATTTACATAACTTTCATTCTAGATACAACCGGAGGTGTTCAATGTTCCAGGGGTGATTCAAGATCCTTCCATCTTTATCTTGAAGCTTGTATGTCCATGGCTTAAGCTTTTCAATGACCACATATGGTCCTTCCCTATTTGGAGCTAACTTTTCGAACTGTTTCTCCTTAGTATGTAGGAAGACTTTTCTCAACACTTTATCCCCTAGTTGAAAATCCCTCCTTCTGACTTTAGAAGCAAACCTGCTTCTCATCAATCACTGATAGTGTGTGGCTCTGAGATGCGCCTTAACTCTTCTTTCTTCTATCAAGTCGAGTTAACTTGTGATTGCCACTTCATTAGCCTGTTCGGAAAAAATTGTGGACTCTAAATAATGGAAGAGTTGCTTCTATAGGAGCTATTGCATCCATACCATATACCAAGGAAAATAGGGATTCCTGTGTAGCAGCCCCGTAAATAGTCCGGTAGGCCCATAGTACTTCTTGTAGATAACTTGGCCACTTTCCAGCATCCCCTTCTAGATTCTTTTTAAGACCGGACAGAATGGTCCTGTTTGCCATTTCAACTTGACCATTCGCTTGTGGGTGAAAATGAGAAGAGAAGCAATGCTGAATGCCTCTAGAGGCACAGAAGCTCTCCACATCCTTATTATCGAATTGCGGCCCATTGTCTGTGGTTATCTTTTGTGGAACCCCAAATCTGCAGCAAATATTAGATAAAATAAATTTTATAACAGCTTTTGAAGTAGTTCCTGCCAATGGGGCTGCTTCTATCCACTTCGAGAAATAATTGATGGCAACAATGATAGTTATGCACTCTCCGGACGCCATAGGTAGAGGTCCCACCAGATCCAGCCCCCAACGAGCAAAAGGTATTGGCTCAGAAATTGACTCTAAAGGGACAGCTGGAATATGAATTTCATTACCGTATCTTTGGCATAAATCACACTTCTTTACCAATTCCTTGGCATCTTTCATTATAGAGGGCCAGTAGTATCCGGCCAACAAGACTCTTCTAGTTAAAGCTCTATAACCACGATGCGTTGATCCCTCACCATCATGTAGTTCAGACAACACTATCTGGGACTCTTCAACCCCCAAACATCGCAAGAGAGGTCTACTAAAAGACTTTTTGTACAGAACATCTCTTAGGATTACAAATCCACGAGCCTTATACTTCACTTTTCTAATTACTGCCTTTTTCGGAGGCAATATGCCATCTGAAATGTATTGAAAAAGAGGATACCTCCAGTCTTGAGGTTGACTCACTTGTATACTTAAAATTTCCTCCCCCTCATTTCTTTGATTGAGTTTAATGGATAGGCACTCTTGCACGTGAATCCACGGGTAGGACTCAGAATATGCTATCGTTGTAAAAGAGTCTGCTAACGTATTTTCTGTTCGGGGTATGTGCTCATAGGTGATGTCTTTGAAGTTAAGTGCCACTTCTTTAAGAATGAATAAATATTTAACCAGCTACTCTTTTTTGGCCTCAGATTGACCTTATGCATGATGGATAAGAAGCTGAGAATCACTCATTAACCTGACCCTTTTGGCTCTACAAATTAGGGCTAACTTTAAACCAGCTATGGCAGCTTCATATGCGGACTCATTGTTAAAAGCCCTGAAAGCAAAACATATAGCTTGGTCCATATTGTCACCGTACGGAGATTTTAAACATATCCCAGCACCACAACCCATGGTACTTGATCCACCATCAGTCCGGACAACCCATACTTTCTTAGTCTTTTCCCCTGTTGCTTGCTTACTGTCCTTGTCCGAATGGAATTCAACTAGGAATTCAGCAACGGACTGAGCTTTGGCTGTAGTTCGAGGGGCAAAATCAATATCATAGTCCCCCAACTCCACTGACCATTTGGCCATTCTGCTTGATACGTCTGCCTTCTAGAGAACGTTTTTCAAGGGAAAAGACGTTCGGACAATGATAGAATGAGACTGAAAGTAAGGTCTCATTTTCCTAGCAACAATTACTAAAGCCAGTACTAGTTTTTCAAGTTTTAAATACCTCTTTTCAGCATTTATCAAGCTTTTACTGATATAGTACACCGGACGAGGATAATTATCGACCTCCCTTACTAGCACTTCACTTATGGCACAATCGGAGACTGCTAAATATTTGTACAGTGTCTCTCCATCAATAGGTTTAAACAAGGGTTTTGGGGAGGATAAGTGTTTTTTAATTTCATCAAAAGCATGGTCGCACTATGGAGACCAGTTGAATTCTTTTGCACCCTTTAAGGTTTCGAAAAACGGGGCACACCTATCTGAAGACCTTGAGATAAAACGGTTTAGAGCGCCTAACCTCCCTGTCAACCTTTGTACGTCTTTAATATTCCGAGGAGGCTCCATCTGCAATAAAGGACTAAGCTCGCTTGGATCAGGTTGTATCCCTTTCTCACTTATCACATACCCCAAAAACTTCCCAGACTGCACTCCGAAAACACACTTCTTTGAGTTTAATTTTAAATTAACTTTTACCAAGTTGGCAAACGTTTCTTGCACATCTGCCAAGTGTAGTTCTTCTTCCACACTCTTTACCAGTATGTCATCAATATAGACCTCCATGTTTCTCCCAATCTGATTAGCGAAAGCTTTGTTCACCAACCTCTGATAAGTAGCCCCAACATTCTTTAACCCAAAAGGCATCACCTTATAGCAATGAAGGCCCTTATCAGTAACAAAAGTGGCGTGTTCTTGATCCTTCGGATCCACTTGAATCTGATTATACCCGGAAAAGGCATCTATAAAGGACAACAACTTGTTCCCAGAAGTGGAGTCCACTAGCTGATCGATCCGAGGAACCAGATATAGGTTTTTTGGGCACACCCTATTAAGGTCTGTAAAGTCGATGCACATTCACCATTTCTCATTTTTTTTACTAATACCGGATTGGCTGTCCATAAAGGGTACTGGGATTCCTTTATGTTCCCCATCTTAGTAAGCCGATCAACCTCTTGAACTATGATATCAACTTTCTCCTTAGAAAAAGCTCTCATCTTTTGCACAACATGTGCTACATCTCTTCGGATGGATAGTTGGTGTGATATATCATCTGCTGGTACTCCGGTTACATTAGCATTGCACCAAGTAAAAACATGCTGATGATCTTTTAAAAAAGATAACATTTTACTCTTCAATTCTGATTTCATCTTAGATCTGATCTTGACGTTTCTTCCTTCAACCAGGGAGTGAGTTTCAACCTCTTCAATTGGTATTAAAACACCAAGGGTCTCTCCGGGGTCATCAATTTCACCCTCTCCCCCAAAAGGCCCCTCCAACTGCTAATCCTCACTAATCCGAACTGCCCCCAAAGTTTGAGGGGCCATTGCTGTTGCATAACACTCCCTTGCTATATTTTGACTGTTTCAGACACTTATCCTTGCACAACATATTTTAAACATTGGTGGACTGTTGAAGCCACACCATGCATCCTGGAGAGCCAAGACCTTCCCAAAATAGCATTGTAGCGTGTGGGACAATCCACCATAATGAAAAGTACTCTAACCATCTTCTTAAAAGGGCCCTTGCCCAACAAAACCTCCTCCTCAAACTCCCCGATTACGTCCGCCGAGCTTCCAGTGAAACCCACAATTGACCTGTTTGAACGCTGAATCACTGTTGGATTCTTCATTTGTTTATAGGAAGTTAAAAAGAGGATATTGGCTGAACTACCAGTGTCCACCATAATTCGTCTAATATCATTGCCCCCAATGGATGCTCATATCACCACAGCATCTTCATGGGACCAGCTATGTCCCTCAAATCATCTTCATCAAAAAAAATGAAGGGAAAATGAATTTGCGAGTGATAGGAAGTCATGCCTCCTTCCAGTTGAGTAGCCAGGGTATGAACATGCCTCTTCCTTGAAGAAGCATTTGGTGCAGTCATGATGTCCCCCCCCCCCCCAAATATGGTAAGTGACTCAAAAAAGCTGATGAGCCAGGACACCGTCTTGTTGTGTTCTGTAATAACGCCCACCTTATTCCGGGTTGGATCAGGATCCAAATACTCTGACTTCATATCGAACCTTTCAATTATCACCATAGCCCCATCCGAAGCCGATGTCCCTGCGTTGTTTGTTGGGCCAGTCCGATGAGCATTATCGGGCCTATTTCCACTTCTTCTTTTAACATAAGCACCCAACTTTCCTCTTTCAATCGAATTTTGCACCTCTTTCTTCAAAGCGATGCAATCTTCTGTATTATGACCAATATCATGATGATATTGGCAGAAACAATTATTTCGACTTTCCCTGGGAGATTGAAGCGCAGCCGACTTCCTGAAATGTACTTCATCTTTTGTTCTTTCATAGATGGTTGCCACATTCTCTTTCAACTCGGCAAACCACTCCGGTTGAACCCAAGGTCCTCGCTTATTTCTGGATTGTTGGCTCTGAGTTGGTGCTAGGTGGGATTGAGCCTTGGCCCTATTGGGACCCTGTCCAGCTTCCTTAGCCTTGTACCCGGACTGATTCTGGTTCTGGTTTGGTGCAGCTGGGGCCGATCTCACCTGCCTATGCACCTTGGTCTTCTTCGTTTCATCTACATTGATTTGTTTCCCCACTTGATTCAGTAAACCACCCCACGCCATGGCCTTCTTTCTGGTGACTGAATCAGCCAAATTACCAGGGTTCAAGCCCTGCCTTAGAGAAGCTATTGCTACATGTTCAAAGCAATCAGCTAATCCATTCTTGGTGTTCACAAAACGACTTATATATTCTTTCAAGGATTCATTTGGTTCTTGGGCAAAATGGATAATAGTGTCTCCATTGCCCTTCACTTCCTTACTTCCGACGAACTGCCTCCGGAAGGCCACCCAAAAAGTATCAAAAATTTTGATGCAGCCCTGTGGCAGGCTATTATACCACTTCAGGGCACTCCGCGTGAAAGACTGGGAGAACGCTCTACAAAGCAATTTATCATCATCGTCAAAATTCATCATAAAGTTTTTGAATTGCTCCAGATGATTAGCTGGATCTTTACTCCCATCGTATATTCCATCTTTGTATTGTCAAACCTCTTAGGAAGGTTTACAGAAAATATCTTGGAAGACAATGAAGATTGTCTCCAATTTCGGCCACGACTAAACACAATATCTTCATTGGGAGTTGTAAAGATACATGATTCATCATGAAAGGCGAAATGATCCATCAACAGTTGGTCTACATGCTTCCGGCCATGGCCGTGACCATGAGATGACCCTTTTCTTAGATGCCTTTTCAACCTTCCATGCGTGTCCCTCTTTCTTGAATACTTTTTGACCAGCTTCTGCTTCTATTTCGAATGGCCCTCATCACTGCTGGATGACAGGGACTCCTCAACTCCATCTTCGTTCGAGGAGCTACTAGAAAATTCTGAAGCTGAATCTGAGCTCTCCACCGGTTTAGACCGGTGAGACTTTTGTGAACTAGCATGAGTCTTTTTAGTACTTACATGGGTTTTTGTTGATGGGTCATGCGCCCTTGGATTGTCAGTGTGGTAAACGGCTGACACTTTTGACTTTTTTTTAAGCCCATCTCCACCCTTTTAGCAGCCCTCAAGGCTTTTATTTCAGCTTTCAATCTATCTCGCTCTTCAATCGTATATTCATCATTTTCTCCCACCACTTCTGCCAAAGTTGGTGGCACTTCCTGCTCGTCCGGATTCATCCGAACTGGTTTTTTTTTATGGTTTCGAATGCTAAATTCAGGCACCTTCTCCTCCCACTGTGGTCGCCAATTTGGTGTGGATTATTTTCAACTGAGGGTAATTTAGTCAGGAGTTTTGTGATGTTTCAAAGGTATTTAATGTTTGGGTATTTTGTAGTGAGAGTTTTAAACTGCCTAGTTGTATTAAATGTTCATTACCCTCATTAATGAAAGTGGTTGGGTATTTATACCCTTAATTATGGGCCACATGGGCTTTCGGGTCAAACTTATGAAACCGGGTCGAGTTCAAAAACCAATTAGTTTATTAAGCAGATTAGTAATTAGCTTAGTCAAAAGGTGATTATTTTTAGTACTTTTGTTCTGTTCAGATGGTTCAGTGGGTGGCTTTTGTCTTAATTTCCCCTGTCCGGTTTCTATAGTCAGTGGTGAAAAGTTCCGGACTCATCAAGTTTGATCATTTGGAATGTTATGGGCATCAAATGTAAACATAAAAGTATAGTTTACAGTTAATTTTAATTATAAAACACGAAGATAAATCGTGTAGGATTTCTAGTGCTTCTAAGCAACTTAAATTTAATAGTTACTTAAATGACGGGTGCGATAGATCTTATATATGGGTTTATTAGATAGTTGCATCAAATGTTCGGGTTATAATGTTTCTTCGCAACAGATTATATTTTTATAGAGGTTGAAGGCAACTCATTCTTAGCTAGTTTTGTTTATGCCAATTGTGATTGAGAGTTGAGAGAACTTTTATTGAATAATTTTTTGCATATAGGCGGGAAAATTGTGTTGCATTGGATTGTTAGGGGATATTTCAACGTGGTTTCCAAAAGGTATCAGAAAATAAAATATGGAATTTCGATTAAAAATTTTGCTGATTTGTTTGAATTTATGGTTCATTATATTCTTGTATATGTTGGTTTTATTGCCCCGTAATTTACATGATTCAATAATCGTGTGGGAAGCTTAGACTTATTTTTTATTGATAAATTATTATCGAACCTTAATTAGTTTTCCTTAATCCCTAACATTCAAGTCTCTCATTTTTATAAAAAAGAATCGTACCAAAATCATCTACTGGTTCAATACACTTATAATTATTAAAAAAAATTATCGGTTCACCTTTATGTCTATGTGGCTTAAGCATGAATTATTTATGTCGACGATCAATAATTTTTTGGATGAATCGTTTTTTAGTCTTCCATAGTTTGTTTTTATATCAAACTAAAAAATCTCCACATATGTTTCAAATATTGGAATTGGGACGTGGTTGAGAATGCTTTCTAATATTTGAAAGATGTGTAATTTATAATCAAAGCATTGGAGGAGCGTGAAGATGCGTTAGATGATACGGAAGCTGGTTCTCTTCATTTTTGTTGAAACTTGCATACAACATTTCTTAGGAGGAATAAGCTCTTTTTAGATATAAATCGCAGGCTATGTGGCTGGATGACAAAGATAAAAACTCCAATTTTTTCATGATGCGCTCAAATTTAGGTCCCTCAAGAAATATTTGATTAAACTTTATATTGATAGAGCTTTTATTTTGCTTGATGAATTGGGTCGTGTATGAATTACGTGTTACTCTGACTTTTAGGTTTGTCTATCGTTTTAGGTAACACTAATGATATAAATGATTTCATGCTTATTGGGGGTTTAAAATTGTAATCATGATAACATTTATCTTTTTAGACCTATAAAACGGATGAATCTTGGGAAACAATCAAAGAAATTAAAGCACTGAGTTCTCTCTATCATGATAGATTTAACAATTTTTATTTAATAAATATTAATTGGTGGTTGGGGTTGATATTGTAATTGTGGTTCACGAAGCTTTTCTTTGCTCCGTTTGGCCTAAGTTCTATACTTCACCGCTTCATACAAATTTTAAGGAAAGATAAATTGTCTTCTTTAAAAATATACACCCAATTAACTTACAAAATTTTCATACGAGATAAGTTTCAAAATTATGAATGAAAAATTGTCCTTTTTACTACGCAGGATTATCAGTCAGGAAGATTTCGGTTTCATCAAAGATATAATGATTCATGACTATATTTTCTTAGCTCATAAAATGAGACATGATCTCGATAAAAAAATATGAAACTAGATATGAGAAAGGTTATGATCGACTGTTTTAGAAATTCTTATATAATTCTTTTTATAATTTTGGTTTCCACAATGAGGCCAAAGTATTGATTTAAAAAATGGTAATTATTACTATTCCTTAGATGTAGAAGGAAAGAAATATATGTCCTTCAATTTGACGAGAGAGTGAGACACGGAAATCTACTCTCTCTTTTTAGTCTCCAAGATTTGTTTAAGGAGGTGAAAGATGTTGTTTGAAATTATAAAGGTCATGCATTACAAATGTATTAAATCGAAAGTACATGTCTCTCATTTTTTTATACAGACAATCATATTTAGTTTTTAAATAAGGGTTCTTCTAGCGTGAAAGCATAAATTTTATGGTAAAGATATATCACGTGTAGCCGGTTAAAAGATTAATAACAACAATGTACAATACTATTTTAGAAAGTACCATAATCATAAAAAATGGAGAACATTATTTGTCATACTGTATAATGAGCGAGATGTTTCTAACAGATTACTTGGGTGTCCTACCGTTTGAAACCTTGCTAAAATCTCATTCTTCCAACCTTGTTGTTGAAATATTTAAAGTTCACTTGAAGTTTGGTTGTTGTTATCTTTTTTTGGACCACTAAAGTTTTTATCATCAACTATATTCTTTCTTCAATCTCAATGTATACTCATTTGTTTCTTATCGTTTCAAAAAGGGTTCTCAAATCTCTTAAAAAATGTACGAGGATGTAAATGTTTGGCTATATTAAGCATAAATGGATCTTGTGAGCCACAATTACAATTATTTTTTAAAAACTTGGCATAAATTTTTTATTTGACAATCATGTAAACATTTAATTGAAAAGTGACTTGGAAATTTATAAAAGGTTAAAGTCTATATGTTGAATTCATGAGAAGCACATTTAGAATAATGGAGTTAGTACATTATTATGGCATACCCAAAGACAACCGTATAATACTTAAGCATTTTGAATATGAGTTCTTGACTTGACATTTGGTTGAAGGTGAGATCCCATTTTAGTATCCGTGATGGATGTCAGATAAATTAGAGTGTTGGAAGGAAATTTCTTATCGATATTTACATCATAAATTTCTAAATGTCAGTCGCGGATTTTCCCGGATAATAACGATACTTTGATCTAGACAATAGGGTCTCATTAGGAGTTCTTTATATCTTAATTAAGGTTGTACTCTGAAATCGAATGATTATCTTTAATTAGAGTATAGTGTGGATTCATATTCTACTTCATAAAATTATTTTTTAGTTAGAAATTGATTTATTCAAGACTCCTTGCAGCTGACCGATTCCTTCTTTTGGCATTTTGCTAGTTTTGAACTATGTTTGCTGTAAAAATCCTCACCTCAAGAATTTGGACCAATTTTTTTTTTATAATAACTCTGCTTAAACTTTTTTGGGTTACTTTGTTTACTAGTTTACTGAATCCGTCATTTTCTTCTATTTTGCATTTATTTAAATTTCAGTGTTTTGTCAATAAAAGACAATAACAACTTTCTTTTATCACTCGTTCTCTCTCTGAATTATTTTCTTGACATATCAAAAAATAGAGAAATCAGTGAGCATATGATACATTTAATTCAAAGGATCATGATTGACATATTTAGTGGAATGAAATAAGTTACTTATCGTAATTTTTATACCAAAATGAATTTACGTTCACTTAATCTTCGAGTGGTTCAACCACCAAGTAAAATGGGTAAATGAATGCGATAGATTAAACCTCCAGAAAGAGAGTTGGAATTTAATTTTGATGATTTGTGCTGCAACGAGTATGTTTATTGGTGAAATTATCAAGTGTGCAAATAGCGACATGGTTGTTTCTTCTACTTCCATTCTAAAGAATGTAAATGCTTTACCAACAGAGTGTCATGGTTTATTACTTGGATTGAATCTTGTTTATTCTCTTTACTTGGAAGTCAATATAATCGAGGGATAATTGGTGATTAATGTTGTGAAGTTTCAAGAAAAGTATTTTGGGCTTTAAAGAATAAACTCTTTCATATTCATGATCTTATCTTTGGGGCTCAATTAGAACATGTATGTAGAGAGATTAATGAAGTTGCTAATTCATTTGTTAAATAAAGACACAAAATTGGAGATGATAATATTATTATTTTTCTACTGGTGATGTTGAGTTAAAAAAAACCTTCGAAAAACTTTAAAAAGTAGTAAGTTTCACTGCAGTGTTGAAAGTGTCTCGCTGAGACAATCTGAATCAAATATCACCACATCGAGTAGACAACTCAATATTGTATTATGTCACGACATCACAACTATAAAAAACTTGTCATGGACAAAAACATTTGTTGATGTATAATTATGGGATGCCATAATGACAAGCACAAGATTCGGCGTAGTAGTATAATCAATGTACTATAAACATTGAGGGTTATCATGCTAAGAAGGTTTTTTACCCATGGTGATATGGATTTTAAACAAAACATACATATTCATCCAATCTAATATGCATCATTACCAATCACGTTTCAACTTGCAATAATTGTAAAATATCTAATTAAAAAAAAAGGCCGTAAAAGTTTGCAAAAAAATACTAACATAATTTAAGATATGCTCAGATACCAATTGTTGGTTTCTATTGGTGAATATATATCAAATCTGAAAAATTTAAGATATTATAATGACTAAAATAGAAGATTGATCGCTCATAAAATTCATGTGGATTTACTAAAATAAATTGTATATCTTTTTTAAAACAAGCGCAATCGATATATTTGATCTTCCTCCACCTCCTTGAAAGAATATGTTAAATACGACCATGTATGTTAAACCGTTAAAACCATGAAGATCATGAATCAATTTAGGAAACATGAAAAATATGTGATTATCATTTTTGAACTGGAACTTTTGACTAACATGTTAGATGATGATTATACACTTAGCTTAAATATATTTAATGATTCACATTGGTGTACTTCTAAAAGTTTACCTAGTGTGTGAGTTTGTAATATCCAATAAAGATCATTATTTCATTGGACTCATATATTAAATAATTTAATTGTTAGTTGAATAAGTTGTTCATTATCAAGTACACTTGATATCCATATTATTTAAAGATATTATTCTATCATATAATTGGTACGATTCATGAGAATTTGGAGTTCTAATTTAAATCCTATATTTTAACTCGCTAAGAATATATAAAAGTATGAATCTATTAGTAGATATGTCTAATTTAGGCCAAAATATCCACACATTAATTAATATGCATTAATAATTTATATAAAGTATATAATATTCGGTCTAAAGATCAAGTTAGATCTTATTTCGCCATAAACCTTGTAACATATTAAAAAATTTAAAACTAAATTTTGTCAATGTGCTAATTTATGTGTTTGGAAATGTCAGTAAAGGTACCATGATTAGGTTTTACTTCTATTTAGTATAGCTTACTTAATGCCCATTTTGTGTACTTATATCACATTCAATATCCTAAATACCCTCAATCACCTATATAAGTTTTTTTTCCAAAAGCTATTTCCCCCCTGTTTAACCTTGTAAATTTTTGAAATTAATAAGCATCTCTCTCTCTCTCTCTCTCTCTCTCTCTCTCTCTCTCTCTCTCTCTCTCTCTCTCTCTCTCTCTCCTCTCTCTCTCTCTCTC